>WSXT02049809.1:0-27603 GCA_011762715.2 Neuroterus valhalla
ACGCGCGCCGTAGGCACGCTCAAACTTGCGAGCGAAGCGAGCCGCGCGCGCAGCGCGCTATGGGAATGTGCCCGCGCAGCGGGCAGATTTTTTTTTTTTTTAAATAACACCTTTTTAGTTCTTTGTAAAATTTTGAGAAGTTTTGCCCTTTTAGTACATTCAATATTATCATTTGATGATCTAACCGAAAGTTAGTTTCCATCCGAAGATAAATTGGAATGGCAATCAGGAATAATCATCAAAAATTGAGGGTAAATAAAAAGATGTGAATGAAAAAAAGTCTTTAGTCCCTGACTTTCGTCTTTTTTGTTTTAAGTCCGATTTCTTTTCCTAGTATTTTTTAGGAATTTTGGGAAATTGAATAAAAAATTACAACTAATTTGAATCTTTCATTATACTTGGAAATTTTTTCTCATTTATACGTATACGAAAAATAAGATGTATGAATATTTTAGGTATCACAAGAGAATGAGATTTTTCTTGCATTGCAAAAATATGTTCAATTATGGGTAAGTGGAACAACTTTTGAAGGGTAATTAACATTTTTCCCACAAAGGAGATCGTAAGTTTGGAATTCACATGCACTTAAATATAATTGGAGGTAAAGAATTTTAGTTTCTATTCTGAACGGCTCAAACGGGGTCACAGATTTTCATACAATTATAATAAAATTAAAGTACATACGTTGTCCATAACAGGACATTGCAAAGTCATTGCAAAATTTTTTTTTGAGGATCTGTCTCAAGATTGTTAAATGTAATTGCAACTGAAATTGCTGCTAATCGCAGGTTCCAACTCAAGATAAATGAGGAGATGAAAATGGCGGTAAGAGAGGTTAAAAAGAATATTAAGGAAAAAAGAGGCAGCTGGGAAGAGGAATGTAAAGAGAAGAAAAGGAAGTAAGAAAGGCATGAGGAAAATGTAAAAAAGGTAGCAGTACTGCAAAATAGTATAGGAGCAAAAAAAGAGGAGTGTAGAGCGTTATGTGATAGAAAGAAAGAAGAGGAGAATAGGAAGTTTGATGAGGAGGCAGAAAGGGCTTTTACAGAGGAAAAAGAGTGGAAAAGAGTACATGCGAAAGGAAAAAAGGAAGAGAAATAATCAAGAGATTGAAATGTTAGAATTCTGAGAATACTGCATGGTATCGTTGGGAGGAGCGGGAAAGAAAATAACTAGAAGAGGGGAAGAAGAAAGGGAAGACGACAAAGAAAAGGATATCACAAGGGAAGAAATAGAGACAACGATAGGGTAATTGAAAGAGGCAGAAGCAGCAGGTACAGACGATATACAGAATGAAGTATGGAGATATCGAGGGGAACAATTTTGAAAGTGGGCATAGATCATGTGCAACAGGGTATGGAGAGGGGAAGGCTGTCCAGAAAAATGGAAAGAAGGGATGGTGGTACCAATAGTGGAAGGAGGTATGTGGGTGATGAATAGTTTTTACGTGCTAAATTATGTCACAGATAGAAGAATCAAAAGAAAGAAAGGGGGCTTGACAGCAATGTTTGTGGATTCGAAGGAGGCATTTGAATAATTGGACGGAGAGGAGATAGATAAAACTATGGAGAAAATGGGGATAATAGAAGGTTTGAGGAAGAGAGTAGCTGAAATTTCATGGAGACAAAAAGTAAGGTAAGGGTGGGTGACAAATAGGAGATCGTTCTTGGTTGGCTAGAGGTGTTAGACAGGGATGGCCGCGAACTCCACTCTTGTTTGATATTTCAATTTCAGATTTGGAGGAGGAGATGAAGAGAAAAGGATGGATGGAAGTAAGGTTAGGTGAAGGAAAAATATACACATTGGCATGTGCGGATGATAAACTGCTCTCAGCGGATAGTGAGGAAGGAATAGCGGGTCTATTTACGGGACAAGAAAAACACCTTGATTTGAAAAAATTGCGGCTCAGTATAAACATATGCAGGTGATGGGATTTAGGAAGGGGGAGGAAGAAAGAAAAAATGGGCAGCAAGATGGCAAGTTGAAAAGTTAGAAGAGGTGAAGGAATTCAAGTATATTAGTTTCATCGTGCAGGGAATGGGGAGCATGGAACGCATATTAGGGAAAGGATTAAGGAAACGGTGGGAGTAATGAAGCAGATCTGGCAGATAGGGAAAAGAAGGTTGAAAAGAGTAACAGAGGCGTATGAGGTTGTTTGATACGCTGACAGAGATGTGGTAATGTAAAGAGACAAAAGGGATAGAGAAGATGCAAGAGAGGTATATCAGATATACATAAGCGGTAGAATGGAGAACGCCGGGTTATGTGGTAAGAGTGGAGTCGCGAAGAGATAAGATAAGAAAAAGGCGGGAAAAAGGGCATAGGAATTTGAAGAAAAACGAAGAGAGGGAAAGGGAGGAGAGTTAGCGAGGAAGTGTTCTAAAGAGGTGGAGGAAAGAGGGAAGGGAATTGACGTTGTAGGAAGAAGAAAAAATAGAGTACCTTAGGCATCGTGGGATAGAGGAAGAAAGCACAATGGGTTACGAGAAATTGGAAAAAAAGATATAAAGAGATGCGGATAATTGATCAATGGCAGAGGATAGGGGAATGAAGATACAATAAATGGTATAAAGTAATAAAAGAAGAGGATTTTTAAATGATCAAGAAAGAGGATGAGGAAGGGAGATTAGCTAGAATAGCTGGATGGAGGCTAGGAAATGAAGTAAAGGAAGGAATATATTGAGAGGAGGATGAAAACAAAAAGTGCAGAGTATGTGAATGGGTGGAAGAGGCATTAGAGCACGTATGAGAGAAAAAAAGAGAGGAAAGTATGGCAAGAGACACGTTTTTTTAGTCGCTCATCTTATTATTATTCTAGATAATAAGAATATTTCCAATGTGAAAACAACACTCAAATCTTACTCTACTCCTCAATAAAAATTAAAAAATGAATCCTACATCAGACAACAAAAAACATATTGTTATCTATCTCATTATATATTAAAAATGTTCTGCAAATAAATTGAGGATTACGCTTGATACCGCAGTAATTAGGACAATTACCCTGCCAGCATATTACTTCGGTCTTCGAAAAAATATAACTTGAACACAAGAGTGTATTCTTATCCGGGACAACTTTACAATTATGGCATGGGTATTTCATTTTCTTCAAATTTAGAAGAATTTCGCATGTATAACCCGCGCGGGAATTGTGACTTTGGAGGCTCCATGACAGACAACGGAGTTATCGATTTCTCGATTTACAGTCAATCATGGAAGGAACTTGATTTATATCTGATTAGGAGGAAAAGTCGACTTGAGCTATGCGGGTACCACGTGTACCAAGTGAAACAAAACCTCTATATTCATGTTAATGATTAGCTTATCGATTGAAGAATTTACAATTACTTGTTCTTATACCGAAATGCTGAAAACCCATATTTTTAGTGTGTGGTAGCTATATAAAAATTATTTTGTGCATTTTGTTGGAGATATAGACGATAAATTGATTTGTCATTGCTGCAAATCTTTGGAATATAAATTTTTATATGTTTTCTGATTAGGTTTTTTAAATTTATAATGCTCCGACATCAAGCTATTTTTTATAATTTAAACAAGAAAACCTGTGAAGCAGTGACCTAATCTTCATATATCATTCTTAATTACGCTCAAATGATCGATGTTTTTTTAATCTTTGGGAAGTAGTTCTTACTCAAGTGAAACAATGTATGTTTCGTAAAAACTTCATTTAAAAAATGTCCTATTCTGAGTATTCAGCGATAATTTTTCAACTTACCGGATCGATTTTCATAACGAGGGATTCCTCAAAACAACAATCCGTGCCAAGGTTACACTCAGAACTAGGTTGTTCCATAACTGCAGAGCAGGCTGCGTCAACTACTCCAAACAGGAGAGCCTCACACAGAAAACCAAAAAAGGCAATAATAAAGAGATCCATTCTAATATTAATAATCACTTACAACTTCTTATACTTTTGTCGAGGTTTCTATATATTTGAACTCTCTTTTTCTTCGAAATGATCATGCGTAAGCCATTGCGGTACTACTCATCGAGGACAAGTTTTATCAGCAAGAAACAAACTTGAGTAAACGTTACTCTTCGAAACACGTGAATAATATTTCTCATGCAGAGCACACATGTTTCTCGAAAAGAATATTCAATGTGGTAAGTTAAATTCAAGAATGAGATAATACTCTTTTTCATTGTTATAGTAACAAACTGTTATAATTAGAATTCATTTATACAATTTCGACGCAAAAGTGCGTTCTTTCATAATCAGTCGAATTTCACGAACTAATGATACACTTTTGTAACCAACATGCATATGTATAATTGACTTGGAAAACCATGACATACATTTTGCTATGACAATGTAGAAGCACTTCACATCATGCCAACATTGATGAATGAGGGCTGCATAATGGGGGGGGGGGGGGTATATGCACGTACCAAGAAATGTTCCGCATCTCTTCTAGCGTTTTTGAAAGGTCTTCGTATTTTGTTGGTATCTCCATATTATTTATTATGCCTATAATATTTAGTTAAAGTCATGTACCTATACATTTTTTACTCTATGTTTTATTTTTCAGAACATTCTAGATGGCACAAAAAACTCTTCATAGCGATTTCTGTTTGAAAAAATATATTCCATCCAACTATTCAACTGTCACTTCTGACAAGTGTGATGTTGTAAAATGCGGTATTTATTCAAGTAAATTGTACACATACGTTGAAAAAAAACTTAGTATCTAGCTTGTCATCTCGTTTTCATATATGATGTACCCGAAGCTCTGCATGTAATAGTCCAGTCTATAATTGGATATAGAAAGCAGTTGCAGAATTAAATATGAACGGCAATCTTAATTTGTGTAAAACAGTATCCAGTGTTGACCAAATACTCCTTGTGAGCAAACTTTGAGCCGTTCTAAAAGTCGAAATTGGTAGTTCTGACATTTTACTTCCATTCATGTTAAAAATGATACATGAAATTAAAAATTCGAAGGAAATTTATTTCATTTTTATAATTGAATCGTGAGTTGTTTTTACAAGCATGATGAAATATAATTCTACACAATATTGAAGAAAACGTCAGATTTATCATACATGTCATCCACACACTTTCTGTTGAATGTGTCATGAATTCCCAATGACATATACGAGAAAAAATGAGAGAAAAATCCTTGAATATCAATCTCTTGTCGTACTACAACAATAAGTTCAAATCGAAATATTTTGGGTTATCAAACTTTATCTACACCAAGGCACTGGTATTCGGGATTTCAACTCATGTAGAATTTCTCACGCTGGTTCCTTCTAGCACCTACATTATTCACATTAAAGTAAATTAACACTAAAAGTGGTTCAAATAACATACATGCCACCTTTCCACAAATCACTGCATATTGGTCGAAAGCAGTTTTTTCTTTTGCAGTTTTCGTCATCTGGAAAAATTTTGACATATTAGGGAGAGGTACACCAGAAAATACAACAAACCCCTGAATCACTCCCATAAATCCAACTAGATCATCGTTGCAAAACATTCTTGCAAAATAAATTTTAAAATTGCAAACGAATTAAAAAATATTTTTTCAGATAGTCCTTTTGCTACAAAGCATATTTTTATTTTAATTATATTTTCGGCCATAACTCCTATTTTGGAAATTATTTTTTGATGAACCCTTTTGGAATGCCACTTTTTTTTATCAACTGCTTACTCCTAACTCATGCAGAGCAAGGCGGTCTATATATTGAATATAAGGTTTTATTAAATTGTGTTGCACACGTACAGTCACAATCAGAACATTTAATTAGTTATCGAGTGTCGGCCAAAATAGCCAAACCATTGACGTATTCAATTTGATATTGTGAATAATCTTTTATCAAAACTCTTTCGGCTTCAACAAATACATTCTCATCACGTACCTCGCGCTTTGCATTTCAACAAGGTATGTCCAAATTGTAAAATTTTCTATAATATTTTGAACTCCATTGTATCAAATCTATGGTTTATTGATTTCCTTACTCAAATTTGTTGAATTGATATAGTTTTTATTTGAAAGCATGAATAAGTGTATACTCAAAAAAAATTCTAGTTGAACTAACCAGAATTCTCGTTATTCTAACCAGAAAAGAATGTTAAATATGCCCTTACTATAAATTCTGGTTAAATGCATAAGAAAATTCTGGTTGATGATTTTCTAGTTGCTTCAATCAGATTCTCTGGTAGATTCAACCACAATTTCTGGTAAGACTAACTAGAATCTCTTACCAGACATTTTTCTGATAACTCAGGTCTACGATGTTCTGGTTGATATAACCAGGTATTCTGGTTGGAATAATCAGATGTTCTGGTTGATATCACGAGATATTCTGGTACTTGTAACTATTTTTTCTGGTTAAGGTGCTACTCTCCAGTGATGGGTAAAATCGTGCTTAAAATGATAAAAAAGAATCCCTAAAAATATATAATTTCACATAATACATGATTTTTTTCAAGATATACATGCATCTACTTATGATCAATTGGTACATCGTAATTTTTGACACATAAATAACAATTAAAATTTGACATGCAACGAGGGATTCGAACGCATAACCTACCGCACGCTAATCAACGAGCCTAACCATCCGACCATTGAGACTAGTTGTCAGTAGTTTGAAAAACGAGGACTAGAATTGTATGGCTCAATTTTCAAAAAACTTATTGATGTAAACGTCTCTTTTTGACGGTAAAATTAGATTACAAAAATAAAGCTAAAATAAAAATTGTAGATGCCTCCTCTATATCAACTTCAATTCCCTCTAGCAAAAGAAAATTGAATTCCTCCACAAGAACGCTGAAAATGGCATCATTACCACATAGAGATGTTTTCCTGTCATTTGATTTAAATAAGACAGAAGTGGAAATGTTCTTACCTAAAATATAATGCATGTTTTAAGTATATTTTGATGCCAAATATTGTAAAAGATGGAGGAAGATTTGAAAACAATTGAGAATTTTTTATTGATTCTTGACACTTGGGGGTCGGAATTGACAGCCTCCCCCAGCAGATAGGAAGACGAAACTTTTCTTGTAATTATTCAACATCAAAATGTACAAACTCCATGTTTAGGATTTTAGGTGAGGAGCTTTGAAAGTATTTTAGACATTTTTATTCATTTTTGACACTTAGAGGTTGAAATTGACTACTTTCTCCGGCAGCTAGGGGAAACGTTCCATCTTCAGAGGGCTGTACAGTTGATTTTACCAGAAATAATAACCAGAATAATTTTATCCAGAAAAAATCAACCAGAAAAAATTAACTAGAATTTCCTGGTCACAACAACTAGACTTTCTGATTGGAACAACCAGAAATTTTTCAACCAAACGCATCTGGTAACTTTAACCGGAAAATTTTTTTGAGCGTATGTTTATAATTCTGAATTTTTCGCAGGGACCCGACAGAAATTGAATTTCCATGTTTCTCTCAATAGGATATAAAGATTTTTTACTAAACTTCAATCTGCTATTTCTGGATTTTGACAAAATAAGATAATATATCAAATGACAATATTAATATGATCCAAATTGATCCTTTTGTCTGGTAATTCTATTCCTTACAATCAAAACAGACACTGTGCATCCTTTTGAAAAATAATGAATAAAAATTTGTAGATATTTTTCAGCCTAACAATTTTTGTGCTACTTTTTTTTCTATGCACCTTGCATGCTATGACCGCAAAATGTCAATTTTGATTCTAATGTATTTTTTTTATAGTCGAAACCAGAATTATTCCTCAAAAATTGCAAAGTTACGGACCCTACCTTTCTTTCAGTCCTTTAAGGCGCACGCCAAAGCAGAATCCAATTCGATTAGTCTTCCGGAAGTTATTCGATATACAGACGATGGCAAAAACATCAACGTCAACAACAGACGAAACAAACACATTCGTGAAACCAATTCTTTCATACAGTGGGTCTCAAAACGTGGAGATATCATTAAATCTGTGAAAGTCAATTTCTACGAAAAATCAACATACTGTAAAAAAAAGCGGGAGTAAAGTAACGCTAATTCAACCCTGATGTAGATGTCCCACCATGTGAGTTGGGAAATCTCTGCCCGATTTTATGAAAGAAATTTTGAGATAAAGAAAGACCAGCAAAGATACTATAGGTACTTAAATATTCAATACGTTCTATATGACTCTTACCAGGAAAAAAGTAGCTGAAAATTCATACAAAAAATCATCGAATTTTCTTCGTGACTGCGACAATTACGTGAAGAAGAGGTTATATCCTATATCAAAATAATATCTTCGAATAATTAATAATATATTCACTATCATTCCCCTTTCAATATTTTATGATTTGTTCCAAATTAGAGAGTTCCAGCTGCATCTGCTCTTCCACGTTTATTTTACCCGCTCTAAATAATTCGAATAAGCAAATCATTTGAATAAATATTGAATTTTCTAAATCATGATTTGCATTTCTTATCAAGCCAACAACCAATCGCAACTATTTCTGTTTCAGAGAAGGCGATTTGATTTTTGAACCTTCTTTTTCAGGCAAAATAGGATAATAGCTGAGATAGCAGCGATAAATATTCAAAAGTGGTGCACAGAAAACTTGTAAAGGCACTCTCCTCATGTAGCGTCTACAAAAATATAATAATTGAAAGAGAACGTTGCCGGAAATGACCGCTAATTGGGTTTTCATTAAAAGACCATAAAGCGAGTTCCAACTTTTGCATGTACACTATTTCTAAATAAACATCAAATGAAGGTCTTTTGTGTGAAAAGTTCGTATATCAGTCCGAGAATAAATAGATTCAAGCACATATTTCTAAAGGGTTTTATAAAACTTTGAAATTGGTGAGAAGCAAACTGTTCATATGTCGGTACATGTGGAGTAATATAATATGAGAAAAAGAATAAAATTCTTGATAACGTGCAGATAATTGGCTCTAATTAGAAAATCAAGAGCTCATTCATATTTTTATTTTATTTTTTGTTCAAAAGCTACGCTTTCGAAGCAGCTTTTATTAAGCAGGAGCACCTCAAACAATAACTCGATTTAAAATATCTGAGCATAGCCAAACAACGACGTTTAATTAATAAGTACTCATCGAGAGCTTGACTCGCAAGAAAAAAAATGCATTCTTTTCATTTCCTACCTATGGACCCCTTCACTACGCTCAAATTTTCTCCATTCTTCATTTCCCGTCACTTAGGATATTACTCTGAATTTATTAAACTTACAGAAGATCGAACGAGTATTGAAATCAAACAAATATTGAGTGAGGAAATGAATTTCAAGCCTAATGCTCACTGTAGCAGGGAACAAAGTATTTACAAGCTTGGTATAATTTATTGCTTTCTGCATTCAATTCTGGCTCCTTTTTCCTCTCCAGTCTTCAATAAAAAGGTCTTGATGCAATGATTTCTTTGCACTCTCTTGGACCAATCACAGTACCGTTATGGTCCAGTTCTGGACCATGATGTGTTGCGTGTATAACGTAACACAAAAAGCAAAACTAGTTTTCCTCTTCTACCTCCTTCTACCTTCTTACACTATTTTTTCTTCTGACATCCTCCAAACCCCTTCCAACATCGACCTACACGCCCTCACTTACTTCCTCTTTCCCTCTCTTAACCCTTTTTCTCTAAAACCATCCACACGAAAGTCCCGCCAATGAAATCTATCATACGAAATACCAACCGCAATATATCTTCCGCCTAAACTACAAACTCTTACTGATACTTGGCTCAAAACTGATTTGGCCCCAGTTTATCCCTGCCCCGTCGAATGAAGTTCACTTTTCTCGTTTACTACAGCCGTTCCCTTCCAAATTTCCTAACCAGCAATAAAATTTGAATCTGCAAACCTCACCTCTCTCTACTTCCGTTTTTGCAAGGCGAAAATAGCTCCTCTGCATGTTATCAAGTCAGCAATAGCTCATGCTCTGCCTGTCCTTGACCAAGCCTTATTCTGATTCCTTGGGGCAAGGTTTTTCATTATTATGAAGATCGAGCCAACAAATAGCCACTGTTCGAAGAATCGCTGTTGGCCTACCACTTCTTCTCCCTACTTACACCTCAAAATACCGCGAAAATCTCTTCACACTACAGAATACTTCCGTTTAGCTGAACTCTCGTTTAGCTGAACTTCCATTCACCTGAACGCTTCCAGGCTCGTTTAGCTGAACTCGAGCGACCCCCTCTACCCCCGTTTCCCTCGAGTAAACACGGCAACTGACGGTAGCAACAAATTAGAAGTCACCTCTAGAAACACCCATGCGGAGAGGGACAGTGGTGGGAATTTCTCCCGAGTTCAGCTAAACGAATATTTATGTCGGGTAGCGGTTTAGCTAAACGTAAGTTTTATGTACTCACCCCTCCTACATCCTTAGATGCTTCTTTTCTTTTGACCATCTCAAATTTTCTTCCTTCATCCTCCCAACTCTACCCTTTCCCCTCAACAAACATACGCAACATTTCTCGATACCATAATCGTTCCTGCAACACACCCATTACTGTAGATCCTAGACCCAAACTATGCATCCTAATCCCCATACTTTGCTTAATCTCAACCTAGTCAAACACTACTAATGGTTTCTTAAATGCAGTGCAGTTGCTTTAGGTATTGTTATCTGGCGACCCATACCAACTTTGTTTACCGTTAACTGAACCAATAATCGAGGCACCCTTTCATCTCTAAAGCCATCAACTCCAGCATATAGTTCCTCCCGACTGTCCTTGACCTGCTTCCGCTAATTCAAGAATATTAAATAACCGAATTTCCCTATTTTCTGTACCGTCGACTGTCCACACCTAGTCGGGCTCCCTTACTTAGTACTCTCGCCAACCTCTGAACCTTTCCTACCTACCCTCCATTCACCTGTCTTTCCTCTTGCCGTCAGTTCCTTGTTATTATTGATACCCTCCTTATTCATTCTTGTCTTAGCACTAGAGTATCCTTGGCCTCTCCTATATATGATTTCAATAAAAATAAATTCTGAATCCATCTGTGATACCGGGATTACCCTTTCCCCAAATATATCGACTGTACACCATATCAGTCACGAAAACTGGGGCAAACAGCCGCCGAGAAATCTTCGTCGATCCCGACCCTTATCTTTCTCTTTTCTTCAATTATGGACTAACTGTAACGACCCTTACTCTCTGTACAGTTTGTAGGATTTCTCAGGACCAAAGAGACAAATATAATCAAATCTTCCTCTTAGTCAAGTACTTGTGTCGATCTACACCTAACGAAAGTAGTGATCCCTACTCTACACTAACATACTCTACTGAACATTTTTTTGGCATCCTCCTAATGTTTGAGGAAAATGTTAAAAATCGCAAAATTTCAATGGATTTGTAAAGTTGATTCTGACAATAGGTTTTCACTCTTTTTTTTGATGAGTATGAAAAAGTACCATGCAGCAAATGGGGAGGAGGGCTGAAAAAAGAATAATATGAAACCGGAGTTCAAAGTTATTATCATACAAGTTTATAAAGTTATGTAAATTTTCTTGCTGTGCAGAATGTAGGCAACCACGACCCACAGAGCGACGCCCCATAACGATTCCGCCAATAACCAACTATGGGTTTTCATTTCACCGATTTTCCAATGGAAAGGGGATATTTGATAGCACATCTGATGGCCAATGTAGATTACAAGAGCGTTCATTCCTGAATAATTCCAAACATTCAATTTCCTTTAATAAGATAAATATGGTGTGCTTTAGAGTAAAGATATTGGAAAATTCTCTATTTACCAGGAATGCGAAACGGTCCCCCACGCCAAATCTTGGCGAGGTCTATGAGAAGATAACACGCCGAAAGCAAGCACAACGAGAAACAAGACGTGACAAGAACGAAAGAAAGAGACCTAAAAAAATTACCTTTTTTATCATATATGTAGTTACTAAGATGAGACGGTGACCATTTTTTTACGCTTACCATAAGTTCTTGTTGACTGGTATGAAATCGCTGAAATGGAGAATGGATCCAAAGGAACCAAGAACTAGAGCCCAAGAAAGCCACCTAATTATTCTTCCTTTCCAATCTTTATGGTAGATTAACGTTTGTCCGCATTGAACACCCAAAAAGGCTTGAAAAATGGATGTGAGACAACCTTGAAAAAGATCACTTTTTAGTTTATCATTCTCTAATTAAATTATATTATTAGAACTATTTCTAGTTTATAAAAGTAGAGCGGTCAAGGGACCGCCGACAAAAGCTTTGCTCTTCCTCGTAAACAGAAAAACATAACTTTGATTGTTATTTCATTCATTGATTGGAAGAAAACAGCGATCCCCTCACTCTATGCATACATGCACGCCAGTAAAAGAAATATTGAAGCAGGAAGTATAAAGTCGATCGCAATTGGAGATGAATATTTCAAAGAATTTAAATTATTAAAGTTTATCTATTTCAAGTGTAATATGTCGACATGAATTAATCTATAGTCAATATTATATATGATATACAATTTATTGTAATATAGTAATTGAATAAAACTTCCACCACTTCACTAAATTACATTAGAAACATAATATGAACATTTTATCACCTGCATCGATCAGCATACGGCAAGTATTAAATGTGTGATGCACGCTACACTCGTCATACATATACTACACCAGAACGGGAGGGAGGGAGAGAGAGAGAGATCGCTGTGTTGGTGCCATGCTATAGACATTTTCAGTCACAGTGAACCGTCACTAGCAAGAGTGTGGACGGACGAAAGGAGGAGAAATGTGAAAACGGGAAGAGTCGCAGCGTGAACTATCGCAGAGTCTACTGTACATATACTACATCGGCCTCCAGAACAGGAGGAAGGAAGAAAGAGAGAAAGAGAGAGGGGGGCGAGATAGCTGCGTTGGTGCCATACTGCCATGCTCTAGACATTTTCAGTCGCATTTTTCGTGACGCGGGCGGGGTGTTCTCGTTTTTCGCAATTAGGTGGCCTCTCTCAGAGTATATGTGTACCCTCTCAAAAGAAGCAAAGCTTCAAAAACTAGATACATTTTATTTTATGAAAACTTCGCCAATAATTGATACCAACCACATTCTTTTTCTAATTTTGCATACAATTTTACTTAAAATTTTGACCAATGCAAATGTCAAATTTTTATACGAATGAAATAAAATTAATTTCGATTCCAATACAATCTGAGTTTGTCACTCAGAGAGATATTATTTTGTGTCAAAAGGATGTTTTTGGAGACAAATACAATTTCCTTCCAAGATTAAGGTTGAGAGAAGACTCCATGAGCGGTCGGTAGACGTATTCCCGCCCGCATGAGCGGGCAGGATTGCCTGATTGAGTGGTTGAGTACAATTAGGTTATCGAATACTGCGGAAGTTCAATTTCCATACTATTGCGTTGAATACCATGGAAATATTCAGTATTTTGATGCATATCTTGGAATTCTGTTTAATGGAATCGAAATTCATTCAGTCTCATCAAATTTCATCGGATTAATGTCCATCTATTTATTTGGACCTAATGAGAACCAATTAAAATAATTGATATAATTAACCAGAATTCAGGCATATTCTGGTTTAATCTGTATATGAATAAATTTAATCTTGTTGATTTGAATATATTAATAAATTGATCAGAAATAATCTCACTTGACTCATTGAAAAATTTTTTATTTTATTCACAGTCACGGGTGGCGTAACAGTTTTTCCCTATAAATGAAGACCAGACAACTGACTGTGAGAGGGGGATGTGATTCGTGAAAATAGACGGGGAACATTTTAACTCGGAAGTGAAAGCGTATTTTATGTACAGTATTGGAAGAGCTGCACTTTTTTGTGTTTTGCAGAATAGAATCATTCAATATAAATTGGTCTACTTATTCGATTCAGCGGAATTTTCTATGAATTAACATTCATTCGAATACTTCTATTTTATTTCACATGAATATATCCTGGCTTTAATCAACTTAAATATTCAGTTCTATTCCCTTGAGTTCTGAGTAATAGGGTCATCTACTAATTTTTGTTTTATGCTTGCATATAAAACTATACGCTCAGAATTAAATAATAATACCAGTATAATGTAAAAAAAAACTTCTTCTTGAATTTATATTTGTAAATGAAAATTTGTACACATTACACATTCCTATTCCTGTCCAGCACATTCCACCATCCTGACGTGACGTCACTTACCAAAAAAGTTTGTATGAAAGCCGGGCGTTTCACGTTTTTTCATCATATGAGAAAGGAAAAAGTGCTATTGATGAAATTTTGTGTCTTACTGTAAGGAAACAAGTATTCACTAAACAGCAGGTATATATTTAAATTGTTCATTCATCGAAAGAAAAATCAAAGTACTGAATTTTGAGGTGAGAGCTCGCCGTTTGACAACAACATTAAATTATTTCTTTTTCTTCCTATTTTCTATTTAAACTGAGAGGAACCGTATCCAGACATTCTTTTCCTCTTTAGAATACATCCTTCCCGCCAAAAAAACCTTTATGAATCATTTCAATTATTGATTTCATCAAGCTTACACATGTATTTCGAGCTCTTATAATGGCATATGACGTCACACCACGTGTTTCGAGATGTGAGGGCGCCGCATGTTCCGTTTGAAAAACCGATATTATATTACTTTCTAATAAATCATTATTAATTATGTTACACAGAAATTTAAATGTCATAATTAGGGTCTTTTGGAGTCAAAGTTTATGAAAAACTGAAATATGAGCCAATAATTTTTTTTGTGACTGACCATATTTTTTAAGTGAGAATTTTATTGAATTCCATTTTTCGGGTTTTTCCTCAAATTCACTCATCATTTAGCTGTACAACTATGTACATATATTCATCTGTTAAGTTCGATACATT
This sequence comes from Neuroterus valhalla, assembly GCA_011762715.2. NCBI lineage: Eukaryota > Metazoa > Arthropoda > Insecta > Hymenoptera > Cynipidae > Neuroterus > Neuroterus valhalla. The sequence goes on from WSXT02049809.1 coordinate 14,812, forward strand.
TGTTAGGTTTTTTTGATTCAGTGTATTCTATCAGGTTTCGTCGTAGGAACCTTGGAATAACTTCAGTTTATTCAATTCAACTCGAATCAAGGTAAATTTACCTCAAACCTTATAAAATATACTTTGAATTTCAACGGTAACTGCAAAGCGTTAATTTTAAGTTGTACTTTGGCAAATACTGGAATTATTACATATAAAAAGAAAGTGAATATGAGATGCAAAAGACACAAGACGGAAAATAAAACCAAGCTATAAAAATGATGAACCCTGAATAAAGCTCAACTTTTTCTTTTAAATCGTCGCTTATCAGGAGCCTATACCATCCATATTAAGTTCCGGGCCGTTATGCATGAAACATAACTTCCAGAAAATGCTAAACATTACTACTATAATATCCAAGGAGAAGATTTTATGCACAACTATAAAACGAAATACATGCCACAATAATTTTACTCACCTAGAATTCCTTCAGGATCGAATGGACCAGATCCGTATACTGAGTGGATAGCAAGATGTTTGTAAATATGACTTACACCCAATAAAGTCCTGTCAATAAATCCGGCTGCACCGCCTGTACAGTTTGTGTACTTTCCATTTGCATGACGAGCACCTGGACCTAAATATCCTCTGCGAGATATTTTCATAAACATAGAGAAAATAAAAAATTTAATGAAAATTTATGGGCATGCTCATATCAACTCACTTGGGACATCCCGGAATCAAAAGCTGGAAAGTTAGTAGGCAGTGAATCAAGACGATACACAAGATCATGAGCCACTGGGACCACAACGTTATTACGTCAATAAAAGTTCTAGATATTGTTCCCTGGAATATATAAAAAAATCTTGCGCAACGTTCTATAACTCCTTAAGGCTTCAGAATCTTTTAAAAGAATTTATTCCAAGGTTTGTGAGAGTCTCTTAAAAGCATGATGGAAACTTCCCCCATTTTTGGAGCTTTCTATAATCAATCGCTCAGATTCTGTGATTTCGATGGAGATTTTCTTACCTTGGCTTCCCCCTTTTTCCTCGGACATTGTAGAGCATATATTATACCAGTGACTAGATAAGCGACACCAAATCTCTGGAGAACCCCAAAAATTCGGATTTCTTCAAGCCGAGCATCCGTTCCAAGTGTGTTTAGGCATAAACCAATAAAGAAAAGCATCAGGCTGCGCTGAAAAGGATTATATACATGCAAATATGATTAGAGAAGAAAAAAAAGAACATAAATAACCTAAAACTATAGAGAAATTCGTTTTCATATTATTTTATCGTTAATTCCAAGAGGACAAACATTTTTTTTCATGTTCCCTTTCTGTTTTTTCAAGGGAGTTTTATTCGACTTTCAGATTATTTCCGAAAATTTTCATTTGAATTTGAGTAGGGTGGTAGAACTTGTGGTAGGTAATCAACCAATAATCAGCAAAATCTGATATGTGCTGACATTCTTAAATATCACGGTATTTATATACAGTAATTCTTGGAATTGAATGGCAACTGTTAAATATTTCGCAGGAGAGAAATTAAACGTTCAAAAATCCATTTTTTTCAGAAGAAAAAGAATTTCGAGATACATTTATATAATGTCTATGTACATAATCAAATTAGAGTCAAAGAAGTTTGATTGAGAAAAGTTTCTCTATTCTTTGAACGCTTCCACAATAACTCGAAATCCCAAAAAGCTGGCCAAAAGTCAGAATTTCGATATTCACTTCGTTCGAGTACCCATATAAGATTTTCGGGGTCGCTGATTTCGAAAATGAGGTCAAAATCCAAAATTCAAAATGACAAACCCAAAATGGCAGACATTTTTCTATTATTTGCCATGCATTTACTTGAAAATGAGTATTAAGAGGTTTAAGGGATCACTGATTTCGAAAATGAACTCAAAAATCAAAAATTCGAAATAGCGAAAATTTTTCTGGAAATTGCCACATTCAGTGAGTTTTTTGTGGAAAAAGTTCGTAGGACTTGGAAAATGCTCGTGAAAGTAGGTTCATTAAGAATAAATAATGAAATAATTATATTTCGCAAACATGTAAACGATGTGTGCAATGTATTGCAGGGGAGAAATTTATCATCTTTTGTACCCAATTTATAGGTTCACGTAGAGAATTCCTTTTTTCCTTCGAGTTCTTGTGTCGAGATTTGTTGTTTCTATTGCGGTAATGTGTCTACGTTTCGAAACCGTTTTCACTTGCTCCCCTGAGCTGCCCCATTTCAAGAAAAGTCGTTTTGTAGAAAAATTGTCCGCCATTTTGGGTCCGTCATTTTAAATTTTGGATTTCAGACTTAATCTTCGAAATCAGCGACCCCAAAAACCCGTTAATACTCATTTTCAAGAAAATGCATGGGAAATTAAAAAAATGTCTGACATTTTGGGCCAGCCATTTCGGATTTTGGATTTTTCACTCCATTTTCGAAATCAGTGACCCCGGAAACCTTATATGGATACTTGAACGAAGTAAAATATCGAGGTTCTGATTTTTGGCCAGCTTTTTGGGATTTTGAACCACTGTGGCGCTGATACCTAATCCAATTCTGATTGAAATAAAGAAAGTAATAATTGATGCCAAAACGCTGAAATGGTAAATGAAGGTGTGTATATTCCAATAGAAATATATCATCTTGTTAAGACTAGATTAGGAGAGAATTTTTTTTTCTGAAGATCGTTTTTTCCCAACCAGATTGAATAGATATGCATCTTTGGCATGGCAGAAAAATTCCAACATTTCAACAAAAATTGAAGAAGAACGGCAAAAAAGTTCTTTCAATTCCACGAAAAAACGAAAAATGAAAAAAAACATTGTTAACACGAATTATGAGACTAGATCAACGATGGTGAAGGTTTAATGGAGCAGGGTCGCAGAGATTAGATTGAGTAAATTGAAGAGTGGTATGATTTCGGAAGGAATATGGTTCATAGAGGTAAAGGCACGAGTGTATGGGGAAGGGGAGGAGGGTTTGACGAGAAGTTATCGAGAAAGAAGGGCTAATAAGAGGGCAGTGGGTTTGAGCCTATATGGTTGAAAGACGATTGTACAAATGAATTGTAGAATCAGAAAGAGGTGTGGGACATACATATAGGAAATATGAGGAGAAGAGGAAAGCTAGAACGAGGGGGAAAATAATAAAAAAGGAGAAGAATGATTGAGAGAGGTGAAGAAAGATCAAGCAAATGATAAAATCATAAAGAATGAGCAAGCGGAGTACTAGTGAAGGGAAGAATTAGAAAGTAGCGGATCGTACGGTAGAGACTTGTAGGAAGGGAAGCAGTGAGAACTTTTGTAGCGTAGAATTGAGATACAGAGAAGAGAGGTTATGTTGGAAGGCTAGAAGTAAGGTATAAGTAAGGTATACAGGTATATCGTGGGTGATAAAAACAAACGAATTAGGTAGAGGATTCAAGGGATAATACTAGGAAATGGAAGGGAGGTTTAACTCGAAAAGGATTGCAAGAAGAAAAGCCGAAGAGCAAAAGAGCAAAAAAAGAGTATTCAAGGGACGACACTAGGAAATAGGAGGGAGGTTTAACTTGAAAAAGAACCGAATAAGGAACCGAAAAAAAGTTTTTTTGAATGACGGATTTATGGAAATCTATGCAGTATTGTCAAATGATATTAAATTTTACATTCCGTAGTAAAAGTTGTACCAAGATATTCGTTTATCCCTCGAAGCTCAATATATCAAAGAGAGGAATTTTTCCAGCAATAATCTGTGGATAAGATTGGAAATTTTTCGAACATTGAATATTTTTCTAATAATGAAAGTAAAAAGTGTAAATTGTTGAAGGCATATGTGCAGATAAATCACCTTAGCGATTGACGAACAGATTGAAAGCCTTGAGATCCCTCTGGAGAGTTGAGAGGAAAGAGCTATGGGAATGCAGACCCCCATAATCCACATGAAGCATGGAAATACTAAATCTCCGACAAGCAAACCATTCCACGTTGCATGCTCCAGTACCGGATAACCTCCAGCTCCATCGTTCACGAAAATCATAAACAGTATACTGATCCTGAAAAACGGAAAACTTCAGTGCTTTTAGCCCTCGCAAATTTCTCCTACCTTTCATGGGATCGCATTCACCTACCCTCTGACTGTGTCGATAGATTGGACTCGACGTTTCGCACTTGATCTGTTCTGCATCCCATTAATTTCGGCATTCTTTTCTGATTTTTTATCAAGTCGATTGGTGCACCATTTTACGGCTGAAAGGCCGACCAGGAAGGTGACGATGATCCCAATTGCAACTGCGAGCGCTGAATTTTTAAAACATTTTTTGGAGTACTATTAAATTAGCCAAAAAGTCACAGGAAATCTTGCAAGATGGAAAATTATCAGAATATCTGTCTCTTCTCTTTGTATTACTCCCACCAAATAGTTTATTTAATTAAAACATCTATTCTGAACAAGAAAATGGAACCGAGCGTGGATTTGTGATGTATATTTTTTTGCCAAATAAAATATCTCGTTCTATTTATACGCCATATAATTTTGAGATAACTCGCAAAGCAATTCCAGAAAAGCTCGTAGTAGTATGACTTCTTTTTTTTAATCGATGATATTATCGGTTTCCTGCATATGCTGCGCAATATTCCAGCTTTAAAGTGCAGTAGACAAAAATTTGCTGGAATGGAATGAGTTATTACTCACGTATATATGCGTTTGTAGGCCCTTTGATGGTTTTGAAATTACAATCTGTGTCGTTGACTGTTAGCTCGTAAAATCCAAATTGACCCATTCGCGGCACGAAATGACACAAAGTATTTCTGCGAAGTTCATTTCAGAAATTAAATCATAAGAAAATATCGTGCTTTGTCCTTAACAATTATACATTTCGCTCATTATTCTAGAATACAAGTAACAGCTGTAGAGACAAATAATAATCAAAATTCTTGAGATATTCTCGTACGGTAATAAATGCCTGAAAGGAATGGTTTTATACGTTAGCTAATCTTTTTTTCATTTATATGTTGTTATAAAAAACTCACATTCATTAAATATCTCTTGAGATTGTAAAATGTATTCTGAACATACAAATATTGTTTTCAGATTGCAATTATCTCACAAATACTCAAGAATATTTGGTAAGATTTGAATGATTATTATAAAACATGATCGACCAGGTCAAGAGAAAATCTATTAGAATTCATGGAATTTGAATAAATATGAAACACTTCCAATGATATGAATTCATACTGTTTCATACATCCAAGTTCTTTGAAAATAAATTAGGAGTAGAAGATATTGATTATCGATTTCATTGTTTTGAATAAATATTTTTTCTTATTTTCCATATAATGTTCAAAAAGTTTTCAGCAGAAGAACTGCCTCTTTTCGCCTTTATGTCAAAATTTCAAAATGAATTAGTATCAATAGTACCATAGTTTTCAAATTAGTACAATCAATCTGTCAAATTTTGTGGACGTTCAGGGGCGGGTTTTTGAGAAAATGCAAAAAGTTTCCGGATTTGATATATCTTGGAAACGGTAGGTTTTTGGGAAAATTTGCAAAGACAAAGAATGTCGAGGGCAATGTTTTCTACAGCTTTTTTTATAAGGTTGACATCCTGCGATGAAAAGTGCAATTAATAGATGGCGATCAAGTACCAGAAGAAGCGTTTTCTCGCTTTTTCACACAGAAAAAAATTTTTATCGCAAAACCGTCAATTAAAAAGTTGTTTGTGTCATAAAAACGTACACAAGTCATATGAAAACTTTTCTTGTTCGACTTACCGTTCACGAATTATAGCGTGACAAACCTGTCACCGTAGATTTCCTATTGTTTCCGACGAGGGCGTGGTTAGTGTGTGTACATAATAAATCATTACTTCAGGCTGAATGAATCATACAAAAATGTGCTAATAATTGTTGTTCAGCGTGCAACACGGGAAATACGCTTTTTTGTACTTTGGCACCATCTATCAATTGCACTTTTCATCGCAGCATGTCGACCTAATGAGAAAAGTTGTAGAAAACATTACTTTCAACATTTTCTGTTTCTACAAATTTCCTCAAAAACCTACCATTTCCGAGATATATCAAATTCAAAAACTTTTTGAGTTTTCTCGAAAACCCACCCCTGAAGATCCCGAATTTTTCAGGTTGAGCTGTTTGAATGCTCTTCTAGCGATTTCCACAAAAAAAAGTTTTATGGTATATTCTTCCAAAAACGGCCTTTTTTGTGACAGATTAACTGTACTCAATCAAATCGCTAGATTCTTTTTATTTGTGGCACATTTATAAATCTTCAATTTTAATACAGAGTTCGATTTGGAATTGCATGACCTTTACTCTCAAATTAAGCGACTTCAGAAGTTTCAATTTATGCTTTTGTCTTTGCATCCAATATTTTAAGTGCTTGAACGCTTTCAAATTCAGAAGATTGTCAATTTTCACATTATCATTGGATATAAGAAAATATGGAACTCCGTATGATTCCATACAAAATGTAAAGAATTTTTCATATTAAAATATGCGTCAGAAATGGAAAATTTTCATCTTATCAATCTGAATTTAGTCTCATATCTTGAAATTAATTACCCTGGTAAGATAAAATTGTATCATGATGCTAACCTTATATCAGAGACAGACAAATAATCCTCCAATCCATTGCTTTTGATTACTATCCATTGATGGGACTTGGCTGTATTGAACTTGACACCTAAATTGGAGTCCTCCAAAATATTTCCTATACGATTATATGGGCACTATAGGAAATATAAACAAAAATAACAAAACCAGACTTATAAATGGATTGTATCTAAAATTTTCGTTCTAAAACAGCAGGAAACTCATCAATAGATACTTGATTTCAATCAAAGTTCAAAGAACTTGGTTGACAACTGTAATATAGATTTTAAGAACCAATCAGAAAATACTTCTAGCTACTAAGAAATATTTATGAAACAGATGGTATAAATAATAGAAAAAAAGAATTTTATTTGCTTTAAGAATCTGAAGTACTTACCGCAACACAGTCGGAAGATAATGAATACAGCCACGTGTCTGTGAAATTCGAATTACTTTTCAAGAGAACACAAGCTTCATCAAAGGCCAATCCATCATAGTTGCAATTTCCCAGGTACATTTTTTTTTTGCTTCAGAAGAAAAAGATTGTCGGGGAAGAGCGAAGAGTATTCTGAAAACGATAGAATCATTGGAAAGTTTGAAATGAGGTGAAGGTTTTCGCGATACGCAATCACCTCACGATCAGCTCTGTGAAAGCGACACAAACGCCTACGTCAATTGTACTATATCCGAAAATGTTATGAATTTCGTTTTGATTTTATATAACGTTTCTTATATTTAAAAAAAATTGAATATTGTTTTTTTTCGCCTCTTGTCCATCAGAACAACTTGAATTTTTCTAAATCAGAAATATAAATCAGAAGCAGTATTTTTTGACCTAGTTATTCTTGTATTAATTTGAATACTTACATATACTGTATAGCCACTATAATTCGGCCACTTATGATTTTTACATATCTCAGATTTTATTTTACACAAATGTGATCTTTTATTCTTACTTTATTATACGATTGAAAAAAACTAATCTTTACTCTCTCAGCAGAAGCGACAGACTGACCAAAATTTGTTTCACGACTGTAGGCACTACACCTGTCGATTGTCGTTTTACCAACCGGTTTTTTAAACAGTTCATCACTCGTACGATTGCGTAGAATGCTAACACCAATATCTATACTAAATAATGTCCAATATCATTATTTATTCCACTGTTTATTTTCAACGATTCATGCATAATATTGAACAGTATCGCATTTATTGATGCACGTAAATTTTCATAAAGACCCATTTTTCAATAGTCAATTTCTCAAGTTTGAGGTTCTGAAGGGTCACCAAACTTGAATCATAGCTCAAGTAAGCTAAAACACTAATGTTTTTTATTTACTGGTCTCATCAATATTTAAATAAGAAATTATTTGAATATTGTTTTTTGAAAGTTGTGAAGAAATAAATCTCATGATAATCTATATTTTTATCAGTCTTATCCACCATACTCCCTTGAGCGGTTGTGACTATATTTTTTATGTAAACTCTGTTCTTCAACTGGTTAATGAATCCTAGGTACTTCTTGAAATAAGCACTATGATTTGTTGTGTTGGACACTTATGAGAGCACCATTCCCCTGACAACATTTTTGCTAATATCACGTAATATTCCCGAGGGGTCGCCTATCCAAGTACTAACCGCGCCTAACGCTACTTAACTTCAGTGATGGAACGAGAACTGGTTTTTTGAGCGTAGCATGGCCGTTGGCTACAAGATTAGTTCTCTATTGAACGAATATAAATACCCCCAGAATTTTTTCTCCCAATAGTAGAAGTTAGGTCGTAACAATGAATAAAGTTTCGGACGTGTATTCGACAAATTACCACTTTTTATTTTTTTGTGCTCAGATTTAGAAGAAAAATCTGAAAACATTTTATACACATTTCCTTGTGATAATCAAATAAATGCACTATTTTTAGCCTTTAGATATCATTCCAGTGGGCACGAATGCCCAAAGACAATTTTAGGACGTTTTAAAAACGTCCTGAGTCAGGCCAAATAACGTCTTAAAACGGACAATGTTTCGATGACGTTTTTAGGACGTATTTGGAACGTTAAACGTTTTTGGGACGTTCTTTGCCTGACTCAGGACGTTGTTTTGGACATTCTTGAAACGGCTTTTAAACTTTACTTTCCGTGCCCACTGAGATTTCGTTCTTAGGAAGTCTTAGAAGAATATTTATAAAAATAATTCAAGTTTTCACCTCCTAGAAGACCAACAAAATTGTCGATAACCGACCGTCAAATCAGAATATGTTTGTCCTTGCATGTCATAAATTTGTATTTTTTATTTATTTATTCACTTTCCCTCTTCAACTGAGGAATTCAATTTGTCTTAAGTAACATTTCCTATGTTTTTTGCAAGTAGTTTTTTTATCGTCTAGACCCGTGGAACATGACAATCAACCGTGGTAAGTATGGATCAAAGTGGGTAATTATCGACCAAAGAGATCACGCCGTAGAAAATTACTTTATCGCAGTGAGATTCCACTTTCTAGTATGTCCTAAGAATATCACCCATAAGATCTGCAGGAAGGGCCATGACAAACGAACAACAATTTTGGCACTCATCGAGCGAAAACTGGAGATGTGAATAACCCATGCCTCGCACGGGTTAGCCGCTTTGCTGAATTGATGTAGCGATCCTTGAGGGAGGGTTGAATCAAAATTTTTGCCTCATTAGCGTTTACACAACCGGAACAAGAAGTTGTCGCTCAAACACCTTCAACTTCAACTGGAATTTGTTCCTACACTGTGACAGCAGACATCAGTGACAGTAACCTCTGCTTGTTTGCTAATATATTTTGTAGATGTTAATTTTTATCCAACTTTGTGATTCTTCATCATACTGAAACTGAATACGTATTTTATACACACAGCCTTCTTATACTTCCAACTCATCAGTTTCCTACTGATTTTTTATTTATCTTCTTGAAAGTCTGATGGAACTAGAAAAATATATTCGAATCTTGGATGCATTTTAGAAGTTCCGATTCCGGTTGTGTAAGGCCAATGAAAATCGGTGTGAGTTTTTCCTGACTCTTCCTTAAGAATCTCTAAATTGATAGATCTGCCGCCTGTATAAATGTGAACGTGTATGAGAGAGAGAGAGAAAGAGAGGGGGGGGGGAGGAAGTCGCTGTGAGAGCACGCATGAGAGTCGTAGAGGAGCATCCGAGCTATAAACAGGTAGTGGAGGCTCCGCCCGCTGATCTTCAGATATCGCTTCTTGCGTTCCTATACCGATCAGCTGTTGAAATCTGCGCAAAGACCTCATTCTTTTTCCTTACATATAAAGCACGTCTTCTCTAATCCCAAAAAATATTATTTACATCACAAGAGCCATACTTACCCTGGTTGACGATACATAAACTGATCTTTAAGGAACTTTATTATTAATCTAACAGCGTGAAAGAAATTATGAATAAAACCTTGTCAGACTAGAAGTTCGAAAATGAAGCCTAATAGTTCCAATTGAAATCTTTGTTCAGATTTCTGACATCTTGTAATTCCTGTTCCAATCACTATCAATGTGTATAAGCTTAGTCGATACAAGGTACTCAGCAGAGGGTAGAATGCTCAGTGATAAGTAGGATCGTCACTTCGCTTGAATTCCACTCGAGGCACAAAGAAGAAGGAAAAAGGGGAATTCGCGATTCTCAAACAGTATGACTGTAAGTGAAAGGGCATGATAAAAGGGCAGGAGAGTCAGAATTGTGAATAGGAGTAGATGGAGGTGTGATTTTCAACCGTGAGATAGTAAAAGCGCAAACAAATCGATGTGCAAGTGCTTTTCTGGATTTCACTCCTCCCCTTGGCTCGGGTGTTTCATTTCTATTCGATGGGGGTGGTTGGAGGGATATAAGAAGAATTGAATCCGTATCTGTATTCGAAAGAAAGAATTCAAATCTATCTTATTTTAAATAAGAATAGCAAAACTTAGCAGAAGAAGATAAGGTACAAAATTATCATAATTTCTAAAATGTACTCATCTTTTCGATTAGCTTCGTATTCAACGAAATGGAGGGCTTTTCTCGATTGATATGGATTCCTTTGGATTGGTTCTCAATCAGCTTTCGGATTATTTCAGAATGTTTTGGAATGATTCTGAAATCATTTCTTTTCTGACACTTTCGCCAAGGTAGAATACATTTTTCGTAATAGGTGTATTTTTTAAAGCAATGGTAAATTCTCGTTCCGTCAATGTGTTTGTACAAAAATTTGGATGTGCAAGTTGAAGAACGATGGCAGCTCGAATCGCGCGGATGATTTTTTTTCTACACGCGCATTTTTTGCTTGCGTATTTTGTTTAACCCGCATATTTAACATAGCCATAACCTTTGTGCAAGGAAGGCAATGTTTATGCAGTTTAATTCTCGCTGCATCATGTCCAGTCGTTTCATGATATATTTGCATCATATCTTTGTAACCTTCGATGATCTGAAGAAGAGTCTTTCTTCTCACTTTAAGGGTCCAACACTTGTTTTGAAATACTTTTATGAGGTTTTTTGCACAAGCACCGTGTTAGAACATTGATATTTATGAATGTATTACCCCAACAGGATCAAATAAATTGAATCTTCACAGTTCACTGTTTAATGATATCCCGAGCTGACTTATCATTGCCCGATAATTGCTATTATCATGACGTAATTTTAACTAGCAATAAATTAGTGAGAAATACCTAATTTTAATTATGAAAAATAACGTAGAAGGAACGTATATCCTCAGTTCCTTATTTTCGATTGGACAACTTCGCAATACACTTATAAGTCGATTACAAATAATAGTTAATGTAATGACATTATTTTGGAATTTTAATGAAACCTCCTTTCTAAGAAAAAAGTACAGTGAGTATGATTTTAGCCTATGATTAAATTCATGAAACTATTCAAGCTAAGCAATTTTGTTTCTTAACCATCTCGTTTTTTCATAAATTGACATTTAGTAATATCGATTTTGCCGCTTTATCTCATCGAAGATAATCGATTCCTTACCCTCTCTGTCTTCTTCTGTATTTAAATAAAGTTTGTAAGAGGCAAGCTATTTATTTCTAAGTAGAAAGGTTTTTCTCTTCCTGATCCAAATCTTTCATAAATCGAAGTTGAATGTTTCAAAATCGGATTCATGGCAAAAGTGACTGCTCACAGTTTGTTTACTCATACCAAATGTTGTACCTAAGCTAACGTGTTTAGTTCTGAAATAATCTTTAGCGAAATATATTTCAATTTTAATCTAGAAAATGTATAACTATACTGAAAAAATTCAATCGAATAATTCCTATTACAGATGAACGCGATGAAAATCATCATTCTAAAGTATGAGCAAGCCGAAAAATGATTGAAGAATTTCTATGCGCAATATTTGTGAATCAGCGAGCTTGAATCAACGACAAAAGAACTAATGTGTCCCAGATCTTTGAAGTATACATAAATGTTAATGTTACATTTTGATGTTACATTCTTTTATATCCGATTTGCGAATGCTGATCGAGTGAAATATAACATAAGTATGGACAGGGCCGTAGAGACAATATCCGGGCCCGGGGGTAACCATACACGGCCCTCTCCACCGGGCCCCCCACGAAAATTGTAAAATTAGGATTTTGTGAAGGATCGGAACTGCGGGCCCGGGGGGAACCCCCCCCCCTTTCCCCTCCCCTCTCGTCAGGCCTGAGTATGGATGCCTCCAGAGGCTACTTTCACAATTGACGATGGTCACAATTTCTTTTTCAAACATATGCTCTGTTCAGTGGCGTAGATGGGGGGGGGGGGGATATATTCCCTCCATCGGAGTTGGTAATACCTGATTGGGGTTAGTCAGGAAAAAGTGGACTACCTTTTTTCACTTGATTGAACAATCTCTAACCCCTCCCCCCACCTCCCTTCCATGACTCAAAGCTATCTACGCCACTAGCTCTGTTACATAATCAGTTTTCATCAATAAACTGAATTACAAAGAAATTGAGAGCTCCGATATTATTTTTTGAAATTCTTTTGCATCTTCTTTGTCAAAGGTAAAAGAAGTGACAGAAAAAACATCTGGGAAGGTATGTTGGCACGGAACACATAAAAAGTTTTGTAAGAAGTAAACCTTTCGAATGTTAATACATATATTATATTCTCATCATACTGTCATAAATGTCGCTTCCTGAATTTCCTCTGCGGCTTTTTCTTGCAGCTGTTGAGGAAGCGTTCCGCGTACATCTCTTGTCCG
>WSXT02049810.1:0-13014 GCA_011762715.2 Neuroterus valhalla
CCTCAGGGGTGTTTAACCTCAGGGGCCTTTCCTCTATCCGCAACCTGGGGACGCGCTACGTAGTGGTGATAGGTACCAACCAAGAAGAGAACTTTTAATATAGGAAAAATAATTTCGGATTATATCCATCCTCGGACGTCTGACATAGTTTTTTGTTTATTTAATTCTTGTTATCAGTGCAACAATTAAAATTTTGTAACAAATAATTATTATAATGCGAGGGTAAATGAATTGATTATGGAACTCTACGGCACTCTTTCTTTTATAGTTTTGAAATGTTTAGAAACAATTCTTAGTATCTAGACTTTTGACTAATAACAGTGCTCGCTTCGCACTTTCTTACGTCAACTCAACGGTAAGAGTACCGGTACATACCGGCTTGTCGGTATATGTCAGTGTGCCTTGTACGTGTTCTCATACCCACTGTCAATATCCCTTGAAGAGGCCGCCTTCAGAGGAAACGGAGTCATCTATTTGTTCTGGGAATTATTGCTCTTTGAAAATGGCAAAAGAATTTTCAGTTTTTCAATGTTTTGCCCTTCCAAAAATCAAGCGGATCGGAGTCCTTGTTTTCATCCTCGTAAAACGAAATGGACCAGCTTACACTAGAGAATACAGAACTCGAAGATGGATGGTAAGATTTGAAGGATACCATAGAGGAACAGGGCAACGGAATTGATACTTTCGACAGTACTCCGAGAAAAAATAACTTATTTCTGTTTGGCATCATCGAAGAGGATAATGGAGACATCTTTCAGGCAGTCGGCAAAACTTTCAAAACTCATCAGGACATTGAAATGCGCCTTGAGCGATTTGAATCAGTGAAAGGACTAGACTTTAACACGTCAGATAATCCTCGTCCTGCCTCAACCCAGCTTTGCTCCTTCAGAGAAAAAAAATTGATTTTAACGCAAATGAAAAAAATCAAAGGAACAAAAAGTTCAGGCAGGAAGAAAAAGCCTGCTCCCATTTCTGAAGGGGCCCAGGAAAGTGGTTTGAAGGCACCGCTCAACAACTGGATTTGTTTGTGTGTACAGATGAAAAAGGCAGAGGAAATGTTGCACAGACCCGATCAAAAACAACACCTTATAACGCCACTCTCAGAGCTCCCAAACAAAAGGCATCTCAATCGCCAACACCATCAGTATCCAACGGCTCTGGATAATTTTTAACAAATCGAGTCAGGCAAACAGCAGATCCAAAATCTGCGACAAAGCAAGAGACCGACAGGAAAGTGGATAACGTGAGATACTTGTTCTGGACCTGCCACGGATTTGTCAAATTTTGAAATTCTAAGATTTTGTTAGATAATTTTAACATCATTGGTGTAGACGAAACCTGGCATACCCAGTAGTCCGGGCGCTGGAGAGGGGTCGCTGTATGCACTTCTTTTTCCATTCGGACACTTTGTTTATTTTTATGTTTTTTGTTGCGGAAAATCGACTTTTTGAGGTTTCCGAGCCCAAAACCCGTCAGTTCTTCTGTTATTAACAATTTAATTGTTTAAATCGATATATCTTGTCGCCTGCAATATTTACGGAATTTCCGATCACAGGGATTGATTGTTAATTTAACTACGAACATTTTCCCCTTTCACCTTACAAAAAAATCGTGATTGGGTTCAAAGTTACGGGCAAACAAGTGCAAGAATATTGTAAATACGCGCTCTTTTCGCAATCATGCGATCATAATTTGGCTTGTACGATTTTCGTTGAGACTTATGTTAGCTCATTTTGAAGAATATATCCATAGCTCCAGTTTGAGTCCTTGGTTACCTATTTTAGTGTCCTAGAATCAATTTTAAAGCCCTCCAAATGTGATATTTTTACCAAAAAATGAAATTGTCAATTGTTTATGTCCCTCTCGTTCAATGAATTCTAAATAATATCGGAGAACAGTCTTCCCACATTGTTCCTCAACAAAAAACGAAACTTTAAAGCCCTAGTAGCGATTTCCAAGGTGTGTAGGTGCTAAATAATCGCAGTTTTGGTAGCGGCCAGTCGATTGAGGCTCCGATTTCAGAGTCGCGCATGGCGCAGGTGCGCCATGCAGGCGCTACAAAATGGGCGATTATTCAGCAACTACTAATCTTGGAAATCGCTACTAGGGCTTGAGAGTTTTGTTTTGTGTTAAGGAACAATATGGGATGCCTGTTTTTCCGATATTACTTAGAGCTCATTGAACGAGAGGGACATAAACAATTGACACTGTCATTTTTTGGTAAAAATATCACATTTAGAGGGCTGTGAAATTGTTCCTAGGGCACGAAAATACGCGAAAAAGGGCTCAAACTGAAGCTATGGATATATTCTTCAAAACAAGCTATAATTAGTCTCAATAGCAATCGTACAAGCCAAATTAGGATCGAATGATTGCAAGAAGAACGCGTATTTACAACATTTTTGCACATATTTGCCCATAACTTTTGTTCCAATCAAGATTTTTTCGAAGATGAAAATGGAAAATGTCCGTCATGAAATTTAGAATCAATCCTATCGATCGAAAATTTCGTAAATGTTGCAGACGACAAGATATATCGATTTAAAAAATTAAATTGTTAATAACAAAAAAACTGACGGGTTTTGGGCCCGGAGACCTCAAAAAATCGATTTGGCGTACCAAAAACCATAAAAGTAAACAAAGTGTCCGACTGGACATAGCAGTGCATACGGCGACTCCTCTCCAGGTGGTGACTTGGCCTTTTTTGTTGAAAAAACATTCGCTCTTTACGAATTAATTGAAATTACAGAATATTTGATCTTTCAAGAATTAATAACAAAAATCTCAATTTTAATATTGGTATATGCTACTTTAGTTCTTCCTTATATTTAGATGTTATGCTCAATTTATCTGTGGAACTTTCAGGTAAACTTAGTGAAAAACATTTAAACCTCGTATCTTGTATCTTGTAATCGTGTATTGTAGCTAAAAAGAGTACCCAAACTAT
Source organism: Neuroterus valhalla (assembly GCA_011762715.2). Lineage (NCBI taxonomy): Eukaryota > Metazoa > Arthropoda > Insecta > Hymenoptera > Cynipidae > Neuroterus > Neuroterus valhalla. The sequence continues at coordinate 2,948 of WSXT02049810.1, forward strand.
CACTTCGTGTATATTTCAATGATATTTATTATTATTCTCTTCTGTAATATTGGCTCTTCATTGCCATAGAATTTGTATTTCAAAACGCAACAAATATATTATACTATAGCATTTTTATAAAATTCAACTTATGAAACCAAACGGCTCTATCCTTGAAATTTGAGTCCTCGTTTTTTAGGTATGAAGGTGACATAATGACCATAATGGGTTTTCATGATTGTAATGATTGGTATATTTATTCAGTGATATGTTCTTTCCTGGTACAGCTGCCTTTAGATTTTCTTTGGATTGTGTCTCCGAACTTTATTGAATCCGGTTTTTGTTTATATATTGCGATTTAAGGAAAATTCCATCTTTGTACTACGCGATTTCTCACTTCACTCGGGTTTTGGTCCAGTGGCTTCAAAAATTATGGATTTTTTGGTTTTCTAATTGAATATTATATTCTCCGAGTGATGCATAGGGGTTTTCTTACCAAATGTTGTCAAATGTAAAAAATTGTTATTAGTCAATGTTTCGATGATTCATTTTTAATTCCGTGAGTGGTCAGCTGGATTCTGCGCTGTACCATTTTCTATGAAAAATACCAGTCCTATGAACCTATTTTCCAAAAGTTCCAGTAACGAACTCCAATGTTTCTTTCAACTGTCATTCTTTAATCCATCCTGGTTGAAAATGCAACTATTTGGTTTGAAGACCTGAATTGATGAAAACTCATAAGGTTGTTGAATATTCATTTTTTTAATCTAGAGTTTAAGTATTTAGTTGTGAGTTTGTTTTTTGTTCATGATGAATGAACTTTCCAAACTGAAAATCATATGATTCCATGTTTGGTGAGATATGAATTGTTTCTAGTTGAAAATTCAATAATTTTGTTTGAAACATTATCCTTTTTCGTTTGAAATTCATTTCTTAGGAATTTATCTAATCTGTGAGGAATTGACACAATTTTTGTAGAATTTTCTGATTCCTGATTGAGAAATCCATTCTTGGTAAAAAATTCAACTCTTTTGTTAAAGAGAAAACTATTTTGTTGATAATTTTTTTTCTTCATTAAAAATGATTCTCTGAACTCAAAATTTAATCATTCTATCCCTGGTCAGAAACGAATCTTATTTACTTCAAGACTCAAAAATTTCGCTGAAAAGCTATAATTTTTATAAAAAATCCGTTTCGCAGAATCAGTCTGTTTTTTCTCGAGAATTTTATTTATTTTTGACTGAAAAATCCTATTCAGTGAGAAATTCATCTGCTTATTTGATTGCACTACTTTCTTGAAAATCTATTTTTATGGTGAAAAATATCATCTCTTCGGATCTAAATTCTGCTGTTTTGTTGAAGATTGATATATTTTACCAAAAATGTTGTTTCTTACTGAATTTAGGTTTCTTCTTGTTTTGAGAAATTAAATTCTTCAACTTATTCAAGAACTTGGTCAAATTTTTTGTTTCATTGAGTTAAAAATCTTGCATGGTTGACAATTGAATCACTTGATTCAAATTTAGATCATTCTGTCAAAAAAAAAATCTTTTTTCGGAATATTCGTTATTTGAGTTTAGGTTTTTTTCTCGTGTTAGTACGGTAACAATTTTGTTGATAATTCGTCTTCTATGTGAGAAAATTAGTCCCATTTCTTTAAAAATTCATTTTTCTGGTTGAAATTGATCTTTCTAGTTGTAATTCATCTACTTTCACGGAAATCCACTTTTCTACCTGAAATTAAATGAATTTAGAAAGTGCAGTATCTTTCTATTATATATATTCCGAAAATTAACTGAAAAATCTAGTACTCCGAAGAACAGAAAAATTTAAATTTTCCCCCTATTTTTCCAAGATCCATGTGCCAATCTATCCTGATTTCTGAAGTCCATTCTTTCCACTTTTTAGGAGTCAGCCATCATTACCAAGGTATAGACATTTTTACTATTTTGGAATATCTAAAAATGCTAATTTTTCTTGCATTTGACAAGTTTAAAAGGAGCCGAGAAAATGAGGAAAACCAGGAAATTTAAGGCTTGTTTAACAACTCAATCTCTTTCTTAATATTTGATTCCTATGACTGAGTTTTGGTACAAAAGTAGCGATCTCTATGCTCTATAAGTTTGAAGAAGAATAGACACTGCAGGATAATAATTTTCGGCGTAATTCCTATTCCAATTATGTAATGCTTCTAATTGCAAAATGTCTGTATGGTGCACCAATGATCCGATTTCGATTTTTAAAACAGATTTTGAAATTGAAACTAAAGCAGAAAAAATTTATATCTTGGTTTTCCAAAAAAGAGCTATAGCACTTTTAAATAGAATGAGAATTGCAGGAACTACAGCATTTTGAGAATGAACAAAAAAATATTGAGTTTTGGAATTATCACAGTTCCAAGAGTTCTGATTAGAGTTCTGGTTTCTCAAAGGAGAGTTCTACAAAAAATGTTTATGGTTTTTTTCAATAGAATGACGATTGGAAGAACTACAGCACTTTGAAAATAAGCTGGCACTGTCAACATTTTAAAACTCAAAATTTTTGTTCATTTTTAAGGTGCTGTAGTTCTTCCAATTTTGATTCTATTGAAAAGCGCCATCACCATTTACCGACAAAATCTTAACAATAATCATGACATTCAAATTTAATATTTAAAGCAGATAAATTTTCAAATGAAATGTAATTCAAACCATGAGAAAAAATGAAAAATATAAAGAGAATGTGGAAATAATAGTTAAATATTTATACACAAATTATATATTTATTATATACATAAGGTCATAGATGAGTTATGATGACGAAAGTAATAATTTTTAGTATTGAAAAAGGATTGGAAATTTTGTTGAAGATTTTACTAAAATTTAGAATTATCATAGATGTATAGAATCAACGAAAGGATAAGTATATTTACACTTTGAAATTTCAAACCAACCTTGTAAAAGATATGAATTCGAATTCCCGTTTTACAAAATTCTTTATAATTATTTTAGTGCCAAAAATATAGCTCAAATATATTTATTATATTATATATTTATATACTTATATTATATAAATTTGAAAATGTGAAATTATTCGTTAAATATTTATACAAAAGTTATATATTTATTTTATGCATGAGTCGTATATAAGTTATGATGTCGAAAGTAATAATTTTTAGTATTAAATAGGGTTGTAAATTTTCTTGAACATTTTACTAAAATTTAAAATTATCATAGATGTATATACTCAACGAAAGGATCAGTATATTTACACTTCGAAATATAAAACGTACCTTGTAAAAAATATGATGTTGAATTTCTGTTTTACAAAATTGTTAATAATGCTTTTTGTGCCAAAGATATAGCTCAAATTCATTTAACTTTTTCAAAACAATACATTTTTAACTGGAATGTATTGAAATCTCATTTAAATTATTAGTAGAATAATGAAGATAATTTTAATTTTCGATTTTATCGTTCGGTTATTTACGATAATAATTAAATTGAAGATAATTTTGTAGGATATTTTCTTTCATACTGGATACATGAATCATTAAGATATTCATTGAAAATGGCAATCCAAAACACCGAATAAAATCTTGTTGATTTTTCATTCCTTTTTTTTTGTTTGACAGTAGTTGACAGTCGCAGCATTCACAACACCTTATGTGTTGCCGGAATAGTACAATCACAACGAACACCAATATGTCGCACTGGTCTGGTGCGATATTGACACCGACTGCGCTGTGTTTCAGAAAACGAAACCAGTGTGATGTTGCGGCACACATCGATTTTTTACAGTGAAAGTATCTGATCCACGCATGATCTCCTTGGCATGAATCCATTTTGAACTTCCCAGATCCTTCCTTTTTTTACCCCTATCACTTTAATAATAAGTATTTTGGTGAATAATTTGCCAACAGTACTTAGTAGGCTAACCTCTGTTTTATTATTATAGTCGCCTTGATCTCCTCCTCCAGATTAGGACAAGAATCTTCTTTCTCCAATCATTTGGAACTCCGCTGTTCACAGCACACATATTCAGAAATTCACACAGAACACACAAACAAATATCAGCCACCACTTTTAATCAATTCAGAGGTGATAAAATCCACAGAAGCAACCTTGCCATTCTTCAGTTTCCTAATTACGAAAATTCTGTCTTACATCCCAATACTGCTTTTACCCCTCACGCCGGAATCGTCTCACGTAGTGGAGAAGCAGCTATTGCGGCGCGCATAACATTAAGCAAGCTATAGAAAGAGAAATATAATCAATAATGCCATTACAAAATATGTAAAACATAAATTGATATCTTAGCTTTGCTTTATCCATAAGGTGAATTGAATCTATATCAATATTAACACTTAATCATTAGATCTCCTGAAAAAGTCCACGTGCGTCAACTGACCCAACCTGTCGGATAATGTGACGCGCACTATTAAGTAGATCTGTTTGACAAAAAGAAAGGATTTTCGAACAATCAAACGCACAATTCCAGTAAAATCAAATATTTATGTTTATTTGCAATTGCTTATATACAATTAGATGTTCTTTTTCAGAAGTTATTAATGTCCAAAACTATGAACCGAGCTATGAACATGAAATACACAGCATTTCCACATTTTACCATAAAAATGGCCGTCCGCAAAACATTACCCGCTTGTGTATCGTATCGAAATAAGACTTTTTTCTGCGAATGTTAACAAACTTTACGTTTTGTGATACATAAAATTATTCGGAAAAGTCAAGAGAATATTAATAATAATGTTCTAATACGTTCGGAAAACAATCCTACAAGCAGTAATAGTTTTTGTATAAGTGTCAGAATAGATGAGGAAAACCGGGAACACTCAAAAACAAACTTTCCATCTTAAAAATTGAATTATCAACTTTATTACCCTAATTCTTTCTCTATACGAAATTGCATTCATAAATGCATATACTGAACCTAACCTCACTCGTTTGAAATACGTAAATTCGAGTAACAGCGACTGCGGCGCATTACCCGCCGCGCAGCATTAGCTGCTTCTCCCCTATTATCATTTGTGTCACGGTTTTCATGTTCCATAAGTCATCCTATGTACAGCTTTTGGAAAAAATCACTCATACAGTCTCTAACTTTGTCCGAATCTTATATCATATCAGCATCAGCATCCTTCATTCCGACTACCTCAGTCTTAGTATTTTGCCCACTTATGAGGCAAGTGAGTTACTCTAATACGAATCGTTCTACATTTCACATTTTTTTCAGGAAGAATACTGCTTGAGGAGAACACATTCATAAAAACAGAAATTTTCTGATCATAAAAAAAGTCCTATACAATGTATCATACTTTGGATCAATAAGACTCATGTCTCTGGAGAAAAAACTTGCGAAGATGTCATTCAATAATTTTCACATCCTATTCCTAGCTCTCAGGATATATTCCTCCCTCAATATCATTCGTATAAATTTCAGTACCAAGGTTTTGTACCTCACAATTAGAAATGTATCTTAATCATACAGGAGTTGAACTCCTCCGTAGAAGAGGCGTTAAAAAATAATGATAATAAATAATTTTAAAAAATACGTATTATCGAGATCTTAAGCAGAAATATCTTCTTTTGATCTATATTTCTGAGATTAGTCCTCATTAAAGGCAAAGTGCAGATGGATGTATACAGGGATTAACGTGGCATGGAAGCAAAGCTGAAAAACATCAGAAATTCGCGAAAAAAGATTACCGAGTATAGGAAGGGAGCAAAAGGTATTACTGAGTAGAGGGTAAATTTTTCTATCTTCCGGTTAGAAGATCTGGTTTGTGGGAAGGATTCGGAAAGGGTCGGTACGGTGCCAAAGACGGATTAAATCTGAAAAAGGTAAGGATGGGTTACCACTAGCCAAAGTTGGAATATGCATGGCAGAGGAATATAGCTTATTTGCGTGCCGAAAGTTTCTGGCAACGTTGCATGCTCCGCCATCAATAATTGCTTTGCAACAGATTTTATTTTATTCACAAGCCAACCGTCGCAAGCCGAGTCGAGTCTGAAACGCACTGGTTAAGTCTGCTAACTTCCTTCTCACATTCAAAAGAGATCAAGATTAACTTGATTCAATATGCATCGTCCTTAACTCAATTTAGAAATTTAAGAACTGCATGAAAGTAATTATCTGAATTTCACAAATTCACGTAGAGGATAGAGTTTTTGATAAAAATATAGTTTAGGGATATTTTTGAGGAGAAATTTCGGGAAGACGGACATGCGGAAATAATATAATAAGATAAATTCGAGGGGTAGACATATAAGGGAATGTGATGTGGTTTGTGCATTGTATACAGTTTACGAGTTTTGCGGACTAGCCTCAGAAATATAACTCTCTGTGTGACCAGTCTTCAATCTTATCCGAGAGCAAAGCACCCTTGACATAACTTCAGAAGCTCTTCTTCCATAACCATCCTATCCTGGATTCATAGGCTCCTTGAACTGCCTGGGTTCTCGTGCTACTCTACTCGTATTCTGGGGAGTTTCTCGTATGTGTCTTTCGAAGGTATGAACCTGATATTGAGAATATTTTGAAGCCGATCTTTTGATATTCTGAGATTCAGCTTCTAAATTTTCACATGATACTCGAGGAAGTATCTGAATTGTTTCCCTCTGTTCCCTGAAAGACGTCAAGAATGAATTCGGATAACAGTAAGGAGGAGGTGAAATAGCTTTTATGTCAGGGTATAAAAAAGTTCAAGAGATCAGAGAACAAAGATGCATGATCAAAAGAAAAAAGTTGTGATTTAGGAATCATTTTCCGGAGGACATTCTCCCGAAATATGAAATATTTTTTCATACGCTCTCCCTTCCACGGGCTTGAGAGTCCTTACATAAAATCTCCTCTATCTCTTCTTACTCCTTACCGCGAACTTAGTCAGGGGCCCCTTCAGCTTAGAATAGGGTTCCAAACCACCAAGAGCAGATATTAGATCAGTCAGATATCATGAGACAAAGGATATTGGTCAAGAGTCAGATCTGAACGACGTCTGAGGAGTAGTAGGAGGATAGTGAGGAGGGGGTGAAAAAGGTGAGATGTCGTTTGTTAAAGCGAGACTCTTGCAGACTAGAAAAAGAAGGTGCTCCAGTCAAAGTTAAAAAGCCATAGGTCGGAGAATTTAATTTAAATGACAGTTGTCTAGATTAAGAACCAGCAAAGGTCTCAGGAAGAGAATAAGAGAAAAAAGAGGGAGACGAAAAAGACGATACATGAATGGTCAGAGAAAATGCTAAGGGATGGGAGAACAAAGTCTGAAAGTCAAAGGCGAAAAGTCATAAATTTGAGATTATAACACAGAGTCACAAAAGGAAAACAAGCTCGACCTTTTCTGAGCTTGCTCGTTCTATATGAGACGAATCACGTCAAGTGGGCACCCCAATTTCCAGCCCAAGCAAATTTTATAAAATGATTATATCAATCGAATCTTCACACTATCAGTAACGTATGAATGTTGGACTTTCGACAAAACAATTCGTTGAACTATTTTTTTTTCGTGCAACGAACATTCATGACTTTGTTTCGATAATAATTCACTGCGCTCAAACTGTTAAATATTTTCTGAAGAAAAGTGGTACACATACTATTGAAAGGGAACTCTTTTAGATGAAGAATATTGCGATGGTCAATAAATGATTTTTTCATATTTTTATTAACATTTTTAGAAACAATTAACATAATTATCAACTTCTCAATGCTAAAATCGTCTAAATCTTTAGTGATACATGTAAAAACTATTGAAGAACGACAATCTGAAAAAAATTCACTGTCCGTCATTAATTTGTTCAGAAAATGTATAATTTCGAAGCGCGGCGGAGCGAGCGGCATGGGCTGACCACGGAGCAGCCCGGCTCACAGTGGCGAGGGGATGTTCAGAAACACCTGGGTGACAACTCGTGAAACGCATCACTCTTTCCCCAACTTCATGAAATACATCAAATAATTATTGTTTTCGGGAGAACGTATCAACACTAAGATGTTCTGAAAATACTCTCGAAAAACATCAACAATTTCAGAGGTTATAAACAAAAGAGTGTTTTTCACGAATTTAATTCAAAAATTTATATCACAGAAATAAAGCATTCTGATGAAATGATACCCTGAATTGGAATTGTTTAAAACCTATTGAATTTTAATTTAAAAAATATTGCAATTAGAAAAAATTATTTAAAAATTGTTTATTATAAACAATTTTGAATTTTGATGACTTTCTATATGTTTTCATTTAGAATCGTTCTACTGTATATATTTGTTAATGTTTTCCAAATAATAAACCGAAAAAAAAATCCGGGATTCTTGATTACCCACTGAATGGCATCAGTTTTTGTGATACGGGGTAACTCGCCTCGCCCCATCGCGACACGTCCCAACACATCGCGTCGCCCGTCCGATACGACTATTGGATGAAACAAGTCGTACGCAGCCAGGGGTGCAGGATTATATCAAAATTAAAAATAAAAACGGTAAAATCACACAAGTTCAAAGAAGAATATTGATGCTACACTCAAAGATTTGCACAAAAGATTGCAAGCTGAATTTCCAGACATAAAAATATCGGTTTCGGAGTTTTCAAAAATGAGAACAACTGAGTGTATTTTTGTGGGTTCACGTGGAACTCATGATGTTTGCATTGGCAGAATTCATCAGAATCCGAAATTGAAAATATTTGGGCTCGAAAAAGCTTTTGAAGCGCAAAGAATCAATTTCTCTCAATCGTACCAAGATATGTTACAAGAAATGACGCGCGATCACCCAACGTCTGATTGTTTTTCATTTAAATAATGGGAATGTTCCGATGCAAAAATACTTTCTGATGAGTTGCAAAAGCTCTAGCACGATGCAAATATTTCTAGAATTACATTCAAACAATGGACGAGTACACAGGTAAAAAATAAACGATACTTTTACATATATTTTTATATCGCAAATGACAATCACTTAGTATTGAATCTCCTATATTATTATTAAATATCATTTCTATGCGAATATTAGGCTTACTTTCCAAATAGAAAATTTTTTCATTTAATCTGAAAAACCGGATAACACATTTTTTCGTTCTTCAAGAAGGAAAACCCATGAGTAATTAATTGACTAATATTTTTACTTTTCCATTCATAGACTATTTATTGCATAAAAATTTGCATGGCAGAAGCGATGCTTTTTGTAATTTTTTACGTGTTTATATGTAAGCTGCAAACGGAAAACAAAAATGCCGATGATTTTATGAAAAATTTGATGCAAGATCTGACAGTTTTGTTTAAGCATGATTTCCTTGCGGAAGCTCGAGCAAGATATTTCAGAGAACCAAAAATTATCGTCAATGGAGGAGAATTCGTTATTTGCCTCGATTTGGCCGAAAATTACACTTCTAAAGAACAAAATTCAATTCAATCATATTATTTTGCTAGCCCGCAAGCGACTCTTTATCCTTACGTTATATACTACCATGAAAACGGCGAAGTCAAGCACGAAAATTTTGTAATCATTTCAGAACATAACAAACATGATGCTACAATGGTTCATTTATTCAATACAAAATTAATTGCTCATTCGAGGGAGATCCATGGCCAAGATAATGTGAAAGAATAATTTATTCCTCCGATGGATGTGGCGGACAATATAATAACAAATTTAAATTTCCTAATTTACTCAAACATAACGATTATTTCAATGTCATTCTTACGTTCCTGACAATAATGAAAAATTAGTATGCAAAATCTTTTTAGAAGATAGTACTGCAATTACTTGTACAGTTACACTTTGAAACGCCTAAGTGTAGGTTGACCTCCTTTTTATTACGAAAAAGTTGTACATATAGGTATTCAGGCCCGAATTTACCATGCAGGCATTGTGGGCAGTCGCCTAGAGCGGCAAAAATTGATGTGCGGCAACTTTTAGCGGAAACTTCGAAAAATTCAGGGTGGAGACTTGACTGGGAAACCGGGAAATGGCCGGGAATTTTATTTACCGGGAAAAGACTTGGAAATGACCGGGAATTCAATTAATAAATAGGAATTAACTAGACTCAACCTAGACTATTCAAAATTCTACCAAAGAAAACACGAGAATGTAACCTTCCTTTAATC
>WSXT02049821.1:0-13013 GCA_011762715.2 Neuroterus valhalla
GTTCAAATATCAGATCTTGGTTCAAATTGAGGTGTGGTCTTTTTTATATTTCAATATCCGATTTTATCTAATTCGTTTTACACCTCCTCTGATTGCCTGCCCTTTATATTCCAACAGCATCCAAAAGCATGTATTTATAATTTGCCTGCTCAATAATTTGTTTAAATTCATGTTTGTGAAGGATCTGGAACTGGGTGTTACATAAAATAAAAACTGAATCACTTCGACAAAAAAAAACAACAGAAACTGCGCTAACTTTACTAGACCGATCGTAATCTAACTCTAACATTACAAAGAGATTTGGAAAGATGAAGAGCAATCGCATTTTGGCGGTGGCAACAATTATGGATCTTCGATCCAAGCGACCACACTTTGCATCGACACAATTAGTCGCTCTAATAATTTATGGTCACATCACGAAAAACTCCTGAGAGTTCAAAGTACGATTTCCGAAGAAAGAAGTCAAGATGACATGCTATCCGACTTACAAAATTACCTGAATCGACCGCTGGCAAAACTTCACGAGAACCCAACGTACTATTGGTCTAACCAATACACGAAAATCTGCCATTTTTGCCAGTCGTCGCAACTTCTGTAGCATCAAAAAGAATATTTTCTATAGCAGGAAATATTTTAACGGATAAAAGGAGCAGGCTTTCACCAGCTCACTTGCAAAAACTCTTATTCTCAAATTCTCTGTCAAGCAAAGATTGGTATTTGGACTGATTATAAAATCATACAAGTACCTGAAGTTCCGAACGGTAAAGAATGAACGAAATATTTTTCTAAAATTGTGAAAACAGAAATAAACAGTGTCGATCTGTAATCATATTAATAAAAATTGAATAACTGTAATTTACAGGTAAGTCTAAAATATTTAGTACATATATATATGGATCTTAAAAGATAGATTCCCCACGGTCGATTCTTTGAAGATCGAATCTTTTGATTCGATTTTTTTCCTGAATCGATCTTGATAACTTAGATCCTGGATCGATTCATGAATCGACCTTTTTGGAAGAATCGCTCATCCCTATAAGTCAGTGACAAGAACTTGCTGAAGAACACAACAAACTTCATTGTAAAGTTCATTTTATTAGCCACAAATTTCCTATTTATGGTTTTTCACACACTGATTATAAATGGAGTCAGGATAAGGTGAAGGTACAAAAACAAGGTCGAAAACGTAAATTTCAGAACAGTCAACTTTGACTTGTTCTGGTTCGTTGGAAAATTGATAAAAAGGAATGAAAAAAGATCAGACGGCTACCTTGACATTCCGTCTAACTGTAAATATCATTAAAATGCTGAACTAATAATTAATGAGGCTTACAGAGGTAATTATAGAGGAAGATGCGATCTCAGCTCGAAATTGTAATAAAATACTCTGATAAAGCTCGAAATAATCAAAAAGATTCAAGCTTAAAATGAAAAAAAATTACGGTTGTAAGACAGTGACATAATGGCTATAAACAATTATCTTTTCTGGCTTTTTTTTTGTTGCTTGGGAGCGGCAAGTGTCCAGCTCAGCCAGGTTCAACATTCACCTCTTCCAGATGCCTGAAAATAAATTTGGGTGTAAGTGTGAAGTCAAAGGCGTAGGAAATATTTTTATTGGTCATGAAGAGAATCACAGATGGAGAAATCTATTTTCCTATTGCAGTTTGTTGAGAAATCAATGTTTCTATTTGATCCAATTCATAATTAGTTCGTTAATAATAATTAAGAAAATACTAATTATTTATTTTGGTACATGGAAGAGAAGAAGTAAGAAATATTTGATTTTTTTATTATAAATGACACATAAAAACTCTTTTTATTTCTGAACCAAAAACCTGTAATACATAAATCTCATAAATTTGGTAATAAATTCATTATTTATAACATACGCATGTAAACCTCTAGAATAAGGATTAAAAACCCTTTGAGTAATCTAAGATACAGTATGACTCGAGATCATCCTTCGGGACCAAGCGCAGTATCCTATCCTATCGTTCAAATCACTTGAAAAATCATTTTATTTTGGAGAACGTAAATCAATAGATCGCTGAACAGTCAAGATCCGTTCTTCCTTGTTTTTCGCGTTGGGGCGTGCAGCGCGTGCTTCGAGACACCTGGACAATAACTCGTGATTGTCTCTTACGCTCGCTACCTACAGCCTGTCAATCACACTTTGTTTTCGGGACAGTCGCATTTTAAAAAGTACATCTTTAATTTCGGTTCCTTCTGTGAACCAGAATTATAGTGCTACCAGTTCATTCATTCTTTCAAATCGTTCAATTTTGAAATTGTAATCATCCGAACAATACCACATTTCTGGAAATACCTAACTCTATCGAATTTTTAAAAACAATATTTCGGTAAAAATAGTGGAAATAGTTGAAACTATAATGAAATAAAATATGATAAACAAAAAAAAAACAATAATATATAAAATCCGTCTTCAATTTGGTACCGTTTAAAAATTATTGCTTTCAAATTAAAAGAATTTGAAACTCAAAAATTAGATCTGATAAAGTTTAGGAATAAAAATAACGAATTGGTAGCGTTCGGAATTAAACAAAGTTTTACTGGGAATTCCTTGATGAATACGTTGAAAATTATATAATATTTAGATGCAGATGGACAACCAGAAACTATCATCTATTAAAATTTTAGAAAACCTTCGAAGAAACGCAATGGCGAGAAAATTTACTCATTTTTTAGGAATAAGTAAAGTATGAGTTATAGTTCGGAGATTTTCTTGAACTTTGCAAATACCTGAAACCACAGGTTATCTATTTGATCTTATGCTATCATTCTCCTTGAATGGTATTTTTTTTCTATCTCTTGAAGTATCCTCTGTTTTTTGAATCGAACTGTGAATTTGAGAATTAAAATTTGTATCTTCAAATTATTATCCGTTGCCTACGCATTTGCTCTTTTTTCCATTTTCTTCAAGTTACAGGCATCAGGAAGCTTGTAAAATGTGTTGAACATGATGTTGATCTTAGGCTGACACTGATCCTAATAACTCCTTCTATGCTCAGAGAAAAAAAATGAAGAAAAAAACAATCGCCAATAGCCAATCATATATTTGTTCTGAGATTTCGTTCCTTTTTCCATTTAAATGTTTGGATTTTCTGAATTATTTTGAGCTTTAGCAGAGTATTCTATCACAATTTGGAGCTGAGATCGCATCTTCCCTTGTAATTGATGCTGTAAGCTTAATTAATTGATATTTTAATCTTGATGATATTTACAGTCAGACGAAATGTCAAGGTAGCCGTCTGCTCTTTTTTCATTCCTTTTTATCAATTTTTCAACGAACCAGAACAAGTCAAACTTGACTGTTCTGAAATTTACGTTTTAGACCGTGTTTTTGTACTTTCACCTTATCCTGACTCCATTTATAATCAATATGTGAAAACCCATGAATGGGAAATTTGTGGCTAATAAAATGACCTTTACAATGGAGTTTGTTTTGTTCTTCAGCGATTTATTGTCCCCAACCCATTCAAATTTTCGTAGAGAGGTCAGGACTTTTGGAACCTATAGTAGTCTCGCAACATTAGATCCCTGTATACTAATCTCAAAAAGTCCTAACCTTCTTTTTTACCTCTACTTCATCTTAAAGAGCACCTTCACCAATCTTCAACCCTGTTTTTCCCTTATTACCCTTCTTCCTATGAAACAAGTCGCTCTGCAATTTTTTCAATTTCTCTTTTCCCTCATCCCAAAACCACTTTTTCTCTTCAACTATTATCCTCTCATTTCATACATCATACCCTCGACACTCTCCCTTGACTGCGCTCCCTCCTAATCCTGTCATTCAGCATCTTGTGAATTTCTCTCTCTTTCCGAATTAGATCGTGATCAATTCAGGCTCCTGTATCCGATACCCTGCTTTTACCTCTCATCACCCCCTTCTTATCATTCCAACTCTCTCATTGAACAACTAATACTCAATGCTTTTTTTCCCTGTAGGCTTACTTCGACTGCTTCGCCCTGAATCACCTTTATGCTTTGTAGTAGCGCTTCCACTCTCTTTACGTGTTCCCCTGCGTGGAATCTCTATCAAGCTCTACTCTGGGTTCTCTTGACTGTATCTCTTCTTCTTCTGAAGCAAGAGGTCTCCCCTCTTACTAGCACTAGACACTGTATCTTTTGCCTTCTCGTCTCCCTCCTTCACCCAGTTCAGCCTCTTTCCCATTCCCTCGCGCATCGCTCGACACTAAGCCTCTCGTTGCCGTCCCAAGTGGCATGTGGTTACATTCCCTCCCGCCTATCTCACTCCCTGTGCTCTTGTTTTCTCCCTCTAGCTCGATATCATACTGCTCCCTTACCAGTCAAAAAGGCTACTGCTACTGCGATAAACGCCTATCGTATCCAACAGATGTCTTGGTACTCGCTACTGCCATTCTGCAATATCTCTATATTTTCTGTTAACCTTATCCCCTATATTCAGTCATAGCAAGCCCTCGCAGCTCTCTCTCTCTCTCTCTCTCTCTCTCTCTCCCTCTCTCTCTCTCTCTCTCTCTCTCCTCTCCCTCTCCCTCTCTCTCCCGGACTAAGCGGAACAAAAGTAAAATCAGGAATCGATCGGCTGATGAAGGGGCAAGTTATATGCTCTAATTTAATTTTGAATTTTAAATCAATCCCAAACAATATATTCTGTGAGATAGCCATGACCCTTTCACAGACAAACAATTTTTAATAACTCTCATAAGCTAAACAACTTATATTATATTATTGAGGCATCGATAATTCGTGCATTATTACATCAAATTGGTTCATTTTCGTATAAACGATTCATTATATTTTTGGTTTTGATGCTTTTTTTCTATCAACAAGTAAATTAAATAATGTAATCAACATTTCTTCCCATACTTATTTTCTGCTGTGTTCCTAACTCAACTTTCATGAATTTAATCCTCCAAATGTTATTACTCCGAAGGGCGTCAATTATGAATCATCGAAATGGATAGGGCTCCCAACGAAGACTCGTTGTTTTATTATCATCTTCTTATAAGAAAGAGTTCGAAGTAAAAGAATACTTTCCTGCGTGGATGCTGATTTTGAGAATTTTTTAACTAATAGAGTTATCATGCACCCCCAGTTCTCAAAAAGTATTGAACGAAATGTTAACAATTTTCACTTTCAATTGAATCCTAGTCTTTAGGAATAAATAACGGTAATTCATTCAGATACGCTGTTGCTGTAACAGGATTTTTAAAAGTAATTTTGAAATTCTCAAGAATTTTCATCGAACTGCATGTTCAAAAATTTATCGATGATTTTCAACCAACTTCTGAATTTTGCGAAGAAGATTTGCCATGCTAATCCTACTTCGCTTCACCTAGGTCTCACGTGCCTGGGCCTCATTATAATCTCGAATTACTATCTATAATTCATAGCGTGGATTTTTTGACCAATTTTAGTTTGATGTTTAACAAATAGTGAATGCTGCAGAGCGCTTAATATGCCAGAGTTATCGGATGAAAAATAAAAGAAAAACATTGGTAACTGGTAACAAAGCTTTTCATTCATTATTAGCTGAAACATGTGACATTCCAGTTTAAACCTAGTAAGAAAATCTGCCCGCTGCGAGGGCACATTGTCATAGCGCGCCTCGCGCGCGGCTCGCTTCACTCGCGAGTTTGGGCGCGCCCACGTCGCGCATCTGTCGGATCTCGCGCTTCGCACTCGATGATGAACTTGCCTCGCGCTCCGCGCTCGCTCTTTGTACTCTCCTACATTTGTATGCAGAGCTTTTGAAACTCGATAGTGAAATGTCGACAACTTTAATTTGATGATTGTGAATTCTCTTTTGTCAAAATATGTCCGAAACGGTAGAGAAGTTTTGTTGGACAATTTTTCTCATATGATGTATACTGTTTCAAGAAATTTCATTGTTTAACGTTTTATTTTATTTTATATGATTGAATCAAAAACTACGAGTTCAATCGAAGAAATGATAAACAATTTATAGATCTTTTTCGGGTACACAACTTTTCTCTATCAATCTTCTGTCTTAGCCTTCGACATTCTTTCCAAAATTTTATCATTTCATTTTTGAAAGTTTTTTGTCCTGATGGTAATAAGAACTACTATCCTGTTTGAAGAAGATTGATAACACATTTAAATATATTTTGCTGGTAAAGAACTGGTGTCTATCTGTTTTTACCTAAGCTTGTGACAATCGTTCAAAAGTTTAATTTTTCCTTTACATTATGGTATCCTTTTAATAAAGCAAGAACTGCTTGTCCTATGAAAAAATACATTTTACAAAATTTTTTAATCTTTTTTTGGTGCACACTTTTTTATGAATGATATTTCCCCGTAACTTGCATACTTTGACCAAAGAATGTATCTTCCTATTTTCCATCATTTTTTGCGCGACCCAAATTTGATTTTTTGATTTTTCGAGCGAATTCCATAAGTTGTGGAGACCATTTTGTAGGGCTTTCAAAAAAAAAACATTTTTTCTTCTACACCTTTTTCTCATATCTTCCGTTGTTTGGCTGAAAATTCTCATTTTTGTTTATATTTTTGAATTTTGAAAATTACATAACTCTGACAATTTTGTTTCCATCAAAAAGCACCATAGAGATAAATTGTTCCATTTATTACTCACTACATGAAGCTGTACTTACAATTTTCGTGTCTTGAAACGAATAGTCTCAAAAATTTTCAAAATGTCTCAAAACATGGACAATTGACAAGAACGGGGAGGTCAAATGTCACAACCGTCCTCCTGGGAGTGGCTGCCATTCAGTGGAATGCCACAAACTCCTACCAGGATAGCAGTAAACTGCACCTATTGCCACGTATCATGATTGTGACGCATCGGTTATAAGAACAATTATTCAAACTGAATACCGTTGGTGGAGTTGCTGTGGCTGCTCTTGGAGGTCTTCCTACTTCTTTTTTCTTTCGATTTTTTTGACTGTGACGTTGTAGTCGGCGGAGGCCGAAAATTCGATAACAAACATAGTTTGTTTTCATTTTTCAAGAAACACGAAGTCAGATAGTTTACACGTTTAAGAGTCCAGTGCAGATAATTTTGAAAAAGCAAATGCTGACTCACGTGAAAAGGACTTTTCCTCTAGAGAATTTTCGTGTGTGGTATTTTCAGACAGAATCAGCGGAATAATATAAGATAATTGAAATCATAACTTGTGGTCGTTAGCCTGAAATTGGTCTTCGCGGCCGATTAAGAAGTATGCATGGATTTATGTAGCTGGGTAAGATTCTAGTTTCTAGGCCCAAGATGGGCCGAATGGGACCAAATGGGCGAATGCTTCATAATTTTTCCTCAAGCATGGAATACACCCACTTCCAGTAAAGTGTAATCTATTTCATGATTATCTCGAACTAGTGATTGCTCTTTTTTTGCAATAACCATCCAAGCCTCAGGAATTTTTTTCTGAATTCCAAAGATGATGCCACGTTCGCCAAACTAGTTCTCGTTCGATCACCAAAGATAAGCAGAGTTGGGCGCGATAAGTGCTTGGATGGGTGACTTCCTGAGAATAACATGTGCCATTGGCATGTTGGCTAGAGGCTTGTGCCTGCCTGTGTATTACATTAGGACATTCCAGAAACGAGGGCAAAGTGGCACATATTAAGAAAATTCTTCAGTCAGAAATTCAATAGCATGGATGAGCATGAAATATTTTACGATTTTTAAACATTTTAACTAGTTTTATTCTTGTCCAAAGGAATGTCTCTATGTTATACAAATTTTTGAGCGAACCATCTGTGCAATGCCCCGTCCATTTACATTGGAAAGAAGTAAGAATAGGGGTCTGATGTATAGAGATATACTACTAGAAACAAAAAAGTTATGTCTTCCGATTGGTTATCTTAATATATGATGTATCGCGAATACCCTTAGCACAAATCGCAGAGCAACGTAGGGTGACAAACGCTACTTTCCATTAAGGTTTCTTTCAATTGATACGTTACAGTTGAATTCTGATTTTCCGCCATTCACTCACCTTCAACTGTAAGCTTATTTCCAACACAAGTGATGTGCAACTGCATCCTTCCACGCCTTTCAGTATGATCACATCCACAAAGATTTGGCACGCTCTCTTCACATCTCTTATGGACGTTCATGTCACAGGCTACACACGAAACATATTAAGATCTCATTAGTAGGAATCTAATGTGGAATCTACTTATCATTTTCTATGCACAATGCCGTAATATTTGTAGCATGAGTATTTCAATATAAAGTCGAGCATTTCACACAGTTTTTTAAGGAAGAGACACAGCACTTACCTAATGGACCGCAATCCCTCAAAGAATATCTGACTTGGAAATGTGGTTGAATTAGTTAATACCAATCATGTGACCTAGATGAGCGGTTTTAAGCTCATAGAGTATTGGTGGTAATTAATTTAAGAAATGATGACGCGGAGAGGAGAGGAAGGGGAAAGGTTTGGAACGATTATAATTAATAAACGAAAAAATTGACCAGCTGCTCTAGTGCCCCCCCTGGTTCGCGGGGCAAAGAAAATCATACAATTCATCTGTTATTTTCTTTTCGAGCAAAGATGTAAACTGTGTTGCTTCATTAGACCAAGCGCCAGAAAAGGCTGTGGACTGAACTCTTATTCTATGGGTGGGCGAGCACTATACGATTTCAAAAGAAGTGAGTTATGGGTAAAGGTCGCAAGAGATCAACCGAGGGAGGGAACAAGTAAACGCATATTTAACGCTCGCATAGGTGGCTGAGCACGCAGGTAAATTAATCGTAGTGTAAAGGTTCTGGGACTTGAAGAGTTCAGAGAGCGATGGAAGGTCGGAAGACAGGGGAGCTTTTAGCGTGGTTCACCATCCAAAATTTTTCCGTTTTGTACTCCGGAAGCGGCAGAATCTTGAATTGAAGGTGGTACTGAAGTATTGTCAGAAATCCAAGTTATATCTGCTCATTCGCATGCTTTTACAATTGCGCAACGAACCACGTTTGCAGGGGGAAATGAGAAGCGTGGTTTTGTGTAGAAAGCGGGTAACCGTTACTTTAAAAGTAATGCTGATGGAGGACCCTGTTTCTTCCGTATTACGTATTATTATACTCATTAAGTATTCGCGAGACCCTTTTTTCGCGTTTCTTGATACAAAGGCCTTGAATCATCGTGTCCATTTGTTCTCCTCGTTCATTATTAAGGAGAGTCATGTCCTAATCACAAATTTTCATCCAGGATACAGCAGTTATCCAGGAAAGCCTCCAAAATAGATTCAAATTTGTGGGTATAGGCACTTAATAGAGACCACCCCAGGATCAATTACACGCAGAAAAATAGAATGCGATACATTTAATTAGTTTGATGCTCATATTATTCAGAATGGCTCTTCTGAAAACCCTTATGATATTCGTGAACAAACATATCAAGCAATCTTCCAACGGTGTAAGAAGCTGGAATGAATTTCATGTCACTCCAACCTCAAAATCTCAACTTTACTATGATTTTTTTGGCTCTTGTGGTATAAAATACCAACCAATAAGCGTGTAAGAAGTGATTTTTAGCTCATGAGAATTTTCCCACTCGCTTTGCGCGTGCACAAAATGTCTCATGTACTGATAATCACCTTTCAAACACGTATCAAAATGTAATATGTATCACGCCCGCTGTACATGAGACTTTACGCCCGCTACAAATACGTCCCACCGAACAAACATGAGGGCGGTATCCCATGATATTGCATGCTTTTTTCAAAGAGGTAGGACGAAAATTATAGTTTGTATCAAGGGCGTATGGCTTTCTTGCGCTCTCGACACACAATTTACTATTTTTTGGAGTGCCGAAGCCTGAAACCATGTTTCATACCTAGTGTTCTACGTTTATTGTCCTAAAATGTTCCCCTTAGCGTACCTGCCTATATCATGATTTGTTTGAGCTACCCTGAAATATTCCCCTTACTGTATTGGACTATGTAATTATATATTTGAGTTACCCTGGCATATTTCCCTTCTACCTAATTGTACCATGATTTATTTGAGTAACCCTCAAGTAGTCCCTTTATCGTACTGAACTATAAAGTGCTTTATTTGAGGTATCGCTAAATATTCTCCTTATCGTGACCACCATATAATGCTGTATTTGAGTAAGCCTCAAATATACCCCTTATGAAAACCAACTATATCATGCTTTATTCAAGTAGCCCTCAAATACTCCCCATATTGTATCTGACTTTGTCATTATTCATTTGACTTACCTTCGAATATTCGCCTCATCGTACCCAACTATAAAGTGCTTTATTTGAGTTATCCTTTAATATTCTCCTTATCCTAACCCACTATATAATGCTTTATTTGAGTAACCCTCAAATATTCACCTTTTGTTTTTGAATATGTAATTATTTATTTGGATAACCCTGAAATATTCCCCTTATTATATTTGACTTTGTCCTTATTTTTTGGGGTACTCTGAGATATTCCCCTTATCGCACCTGTCCATATAATGTTTTATTTGAATTGCCCTTAAATATTGCCCTTATCGTGTATATCCACATAATGTTTCATTTGAATTGCCCTCAGATATTACCCTTATCGCAACTGTTCATTTGATCTTATATTTGAGTTGCCCTTGGACATTCCTCACTTGCGTACCTATCCATAAAGTGTTATATTTGAGTTCCCCTTAGAAATTAACCTTATCGTGCCCGTCCATATAATGTTTTATTTGAATTGTCTTTAGATATTTCCCTTATCGCACCTGTCCATATAATGTTATATTTGAGTCGCCCCTAGATATTACCCTCATCGTACCTGTCTATATAATGTTATGTTTGAATTTACCTGAAATATTGCCCTTATCCTCTATTTGGTTCCGTCAAAAACATTAAAGAACTAATCTGACCTTATCTGATACTTCAATCCGAATCAATCCGCTTAGTTAAAAATCGTTTAACTCAATCAGAGTTTGGATTGATTCAGATTCATTTGGATTGGAAATTTTATTTGAAGTGGTTTGGATTGATTCGGATTAATTTTCAAATGATTTGTATCAAGCAAAATTGAGGACTTTTTTCGGAATGCTTCGTGTTAATGCGGATACAGATTTCTGAACGACTTGGAATGAATTTCTCTCCAAAACTTTCGCTAGAATATTTATCAGAAGCTATATACTTTTTTCATAATGATAATTAATTTCAAGTTAATAAATTGCTCACTATAATTAATATTATGATGAATTGATAATCTTGTATGTATTATGTGCTGTATATCCTTTATGATATCGCTGAAGGTAATTTCTGCGATCTTTGTACCTTTCCTTTTTCTCGAGTTCCTTGCCGTTGATGTTGAAGCCAGCCGGGGCCCATAATTCGATCACGAACATAGTTTTGTCACGTTTATTAAGGAGAAAAATGTCGGGTTTTGTGTGTTGGATAGGGGATATTGTTAAAGAATCGTAGTTACAGTAGACTCGGCACTCTTTGTTTTCAAAAATAGATTCTTTTCCCCTTAGAGCGTTCAGCAGGGCAGGGTCGCGGCCAACGCTATAATGGTAAAGCACTCTCAGGGCAGATTTGTGTCTGTAGAAATACATCGTTCATGCGTAAATAGGACAATTCGAAAGTATTCCATAGGTGTTGTGGGAGCTTAGGACATACCCTGCACCTTTCGCTAGAAACATCTTCACGTCATGTGCTTCTACGGCATGCTAAGGTGTAAATCACATCGTCCTGACACGCGAAAATGAAACTCCCCGTTACTGAATTGGGACCAGATGATTTGAAGAAAGCAAACGTTGACTCATGTTGCAAGGATTATTCTTTCACAATTTTCGAAAGTTTCCGTGCATCACCTTGTCTTCATGTTGTTTTAGGGAGTTGGCCTCCGCTTTCTTCACCTGTACTTTTAGAAGTTAGGCATCTTGATGGAGTAATGCACTGTCCGCACTTCTGACCCTGAAGTTCAGGCCAAGGGTTTTCAGCTGCCTGATCCGCGGCTTTGTAAAGGGACGCTCCTTCCCCACTCATTTCTTGATTTCTGACTAGGTATTTGTAGGTCTCTCCAGAGCTGAGGTATCTGTCAACACTTCCGTCCACAAGCTCAGGGTCCTCATACATACCTGCTATTCATCCACGTTTCAGATGAATCTTGGCACACTTCTCCAATCCAAAGTCCATACCAATTTCTCGGGCGTACCTTCTGACGATACTTAGAGCGTCTTCCAGGTGTTCTCTTCCAGAAGCATCGATCTTCAAGTCATTCATATGAAATATGAGTGATCTAATGCTCACTAACATAAGTCCCGCCACAGAGATAAGGAAGGGACTTTGAAATTGTGACGAATTTTGAATTGGAGGAACGATTTTTAAAAATTCCTCTCTTCTGAATGCGAATTTGAATTTGTTTGAAAAGTTCTCGTTCCGTGTAAAAAATTTCCTGTTCTAAGTAAAATTTTACTTCTTTATGGAAACTCCATGTCCTAGAATAAAAACTAAAATTATTTTTTGAAATTCCCTATTACCAATTCGATTATCAAATTTGAGTCGGCTAGAAAAAATTTACAGAGCAACAAATTCGCGGAACGTTTTTCTTATAAAGGAGAAAAAATTCTTCCTCTCATAATCCATCATTCATGAGAAGAAAGCTGCGATTTTTCGTATTTTTTTGGTAGAATTTTTAATATTCTACGTTGAGTCAAGTAAATTTCCGGTTTTTAATTGAACTTCCGATCTCCCGGTCAAGTCGCCACCCTGATAAAAAATGCAATATCGCGTTCCAAATTTAGAATTAAGGCATAGCCCCAGTTTATGGCAGGTGCATATTTTTGATTTTTTTCCCTGGTGTAATTGGGAAGCCACAGTGAACTGAATGTAGGTAATTGTATGCAAATAAACGTAATTCATTTTCTTCCCTTCAACGGGTTTCAGGGCATTAAACTACTTAGTCTTACTTGAGTATAACGCTTAGAAACTACTTTCCCTTCTAATTTTTATTGTTTATATCCTAACGCATATTCGAGCTTCCAGGGCTTTCGTTTCCTCTTACCATCTTCCAAATTCGCATTTTT
>WSXT02049832.1:0-13013 GCA_011762715.2 Neuroterus valhalla
CACAGATCAGTAGATCAAAACATACCATCTACGTATTATTTACTCACTGATCAAAAACTCAACATCTAACAATAAAACTGACAATTTTTTAAAATAAATTTCAAGTCAAGTTAACAGAGTAAAATGTCAGGTACTCATCCTGGTATAATTATGTAGCTCTGTCGACTAAAGAATCTCCTATATTGAAAATAGTCACTTCAACAAAAAACAATATTGGAAACACATTTCTCGTGAAAGGTTGAAAAAATAAACGTATATTTAGGAGAGCTATAGGCACAAGTGAGTCCTTTCTAATTTGACGAAATCTGCAAGTAATAATAGCCTTTTGAATCTATTGAAATGCTTTCAAGATAAGCCCAGGCATCAACTCCTGGAAGAATAAATAAATTGATTACGATGCAGAATTTTTTTTGTGATTCTATCTGTAAATTTTCACCTACCTCAATCGATAAGAATAAATATTACTATAACTTTTATTGTGCATTAAGGTTTGATTGCAATTTTTATACTGTTTATTATCAATTTTTGATGCAGGTATTCAAAAAGTCAAGTAAAACTTCTTCATTTCTACAAAATAACTACTTCCTTTGTTATAATTCGTGTAATACAAGTACGTATAAAAATACCTGTAGATCATCAATATATAAAGATCATCGCCTTTCCAAACAACTTTAAACTTCCCTCACGTTTCTCACGTTTGACTTAAGAGCAAAGGTGAGATCGCGCGCCCGCGTGCGAGGGTTACGGGAGTTGCTGAGTGATGGAAGAACGCAGGTGAAAGGAGAAGGGGTGAAACTCCATAGAAAAAGATAACGAGTGCATTTGCGGAAATCGCCCTGAACTGAAACATGTTTAGTAGTGTGTCTGACTGATTGTGTGTGCGTCTGGGAAATACAAACATTCCTTTAATTTTTTGCAAAATCAAAAAAATTGTAGTCTCTATTTCTTGTTTTTATAATAAATGCATAAAACACATGGAGACAGAGATCTATGTCACACCAAAAACATAATATCAAAAATGCTTAAAATTAGTATTGAGATCCTTTGAGATCACATTATCTAAATCACAGAATTGAGTCTTATATCCACCCAAATTTTACAAGCTTTCTTTTGATGCTACAGAATTTCGATGAGTCAGTAAGAATGTTCACTTATTGTCAGTCTTGATAGAATTTTTATCACACAAATTTTAAAACATTTTTTGCCACCATAATGAAATGTGAGTTCTTCCAACAACAATGAAAACGATTACCAGGATAATCAAAAAGAAAATATTATCATGGAAATACTTTGCAGATGCAAAATTATAGCTCCACGCATACGAGTATTTTTGCATGCAATTAAGGATAAAAAATCCTGAAAATAATTTTACTTTCGAAATATGATCCTACAGGGTGGTATACGCATACCTTCATTATATTATGCATAAAAAGCTATGTATGGGAAATAGCCCTATGAAAAAATTGCAAGGAATAATTTTCTCCTAATTTGCCATGATATTCTATTAGAACATTTAGCAAATAAATGATAAAAATGTTCAGTTATTTTTCCAGGAGCTATTTTTATGCAATGGGGGCTGTCCATTTATTACTTTATCACAATGAAAAATTTCTATACGATATGCTCATTATTTTTGCAATATTTAAGCTTCACATATATCACTGATATTAAATTGAAAAAGGTTACAATCAATACTAGGATTTTATATTCCAGAGTCGAAGATTTTAAAAGTCCATTAACGGGTATCTCACAAGTTTTTCACGCTGCATTGCTTTTTTATAATAAAGTTCAGAAATAATTATCTAAACTATATATAATGCCAACTCGAATTTTCAATTTATTATTCACTTTGATTAGAGTATATTTATAAATAGATTTATCATCGTTGATTCCAGATAACAGTTACGGTAACGCTCCGTTATAATATATCATTATTTAAAACAAAAGGATATTCTGAAACGCAGTAGTCAAAATGAAAAAGATCGGGAGAATAGTTATTTCTCTCACATCCTACAATATTTTAATCATTCCTTACGTGCATATGCTCATTACGGATACATACCTCAACCCTTATGTTTTCAAATGTTTTTGATGATCTGATGAAACTAATCTCCAATCAAAAATGGTTGTAATTGAATACAGTTTATTTTCTAAAAGTTTCCCCATGAAATGAAACGATTGAAAAGAATTAGACTCAGACCTCACTTATTTCTTTTCCATAAGAGTTGTGTCTTCCAAATTGGGAATCATACAATCTTCAATCTGTAAATTTGGATATCTTTTATTTCTCAAAGCGTCGAGTTCATGATGAAAAATTTTTCAATTGTTAAAGATCAATTTTTATTCAATGGAAACATGGATTTCTCTCGTTCTTGATTGTTCGTCAACCATATAAGTAAATGATTGCATTACCGAACATAAAGATAATAAAAGAACATAAAGATTCGCACAATATTAAACACGTCTGATTTATTGCAGTGCAGACGGCAAAGTTATGCATAGTGAAGAAATTAGGAATAGTTTTGATTTAACTTAGTTCCTTATTCTTCTACTCAGCGTCATCATTCAGTCAACTAGAATTGTATTTGGCAGAGTTTCTTGACTTCCTTCGAAGGGCCTAGCTTTACCATCAATAGCTGTCTTGTAATCGAAAACCAATAGTGCCGATTCTTAGAAGCTTTTGCTAGTAAGCGATCAATATTTCAATTTGCTGGCTTGTTCCACTAGATACCTGTATGTAACTAGTTCGTGAAAGGGCAGCATATGAGAAAACCTGAGCTCTCTTCGGACCGTTCTCTAATTTAAAAGATCAAATTAGAGCGATGCGCTTCGTTCTTTCTGCAGCGGACGTTCAGCTCTTTCAAGGAGCAAAGGAGAAGAGGACGAATAAAACGAAAGCAAAAGTGGAAAATAGCCGAAAAGGCTTGTAATAAAACCAAGTCTGTTTTGATGTGTCATCTAATGAATCAGAAAAAATATTTCAAGCAGCAATAAAAGAATAGTAAGGATGGAAAAAAATTTCTTTATTAAGCAGTAAGTACGTCTCACCAAAAGGCTACTTCTCATATCAAGTTTATTTCATTTTTTTAATTTGCAAGTAATACAAAATTTTGTTTTGCTTATAGGACTTCCAATAATAATTATCGTTTGAAATAAAAGTATTTCGGCACATGAATCAGAAAACTTATCACTCGCTTCATGATTGCTAGTTACGTTAACAGCCCTGAAGGGGAAGTGACGAACTGATGATATCTTGTTTGTGCACACGTTTCGTTTCTGACAATCATTACCAAGAGAGGAGCTTCAACAAATTTCATTTCTATTCACGATCTTACTAATTTTGTTCACTTACTGAAAATAGTGTTTTGGCTGTTTTTCAGATTTTCTTAAATACAGATGTGATTTTTGGCTGTAACACCATCCTAAGACATAACACAATTCAATTGATAATATTCTGTGTTGAGATGACCAATATCTCATATAGATGACACAAAATACATTTACTATATAAAATTGCTGTGTATAAGTATCTTTATGAAATAATAAACACTTTCAAGCATAATAACGGGTTTTTTAAGCAAAAAAACTGTCTGCTGTGTGGGAACATTCTCATCCCGCACTTCGCACGCAGCTCACTTCGCTCGCAAGCTTGAGCGCGCCTGGGCGCGCGTCTTTCGGATCTCGCGATCCGCACTCGGACTTTGTACTCCCGTACAATTGTATATAGAGCTTTTGAAACTAAAAAGTAGAATGTTGGCTGCTGTATTTGAGGATTGTGAATTTCCTTTTGTTAAAGCTTCTTCGGCTTTAATTGCAATTAAAACAAGAACCACGCATCCCATGAAGAAAGAACAGTTTTTCTTTTCAAACTTTTCTTTTCATTATCTCGTTAAGTTTTGCTAGAAACTTGTCTTTTATTCGAAATGTTGTTTTTTTGGATTATTACCAAAACTATGCATCTCGTGAGAAAAAAGTTGAACGAAATATGTGGATGTTCTTTCAAAGAAGAATTTTGTTCTCAAACTGGAATTTTTTATTTTTAGACTATTCTTGCAGAAAAAAGTACATGCTCTATCAAAAAATGATTGAGGAAAAACTTGTTTTGCATTATTTTTTGTGCGATCAAAATTGGAATTTTCGATTTTTCGAGAAAATTCAAAAAGTTGTATTCACGATCTTGTGCGGCTCCCAAGAAGAAACCTTTTTTTCCTCATGACTTTTTTCCAATCTTGCGTTATTTGGCTTAAAATTTCCATTCTCGTTTATATTTTTGAATTTTGGTAATGCCACAACTCTGAAAATTTTGTTTAAAAAAAAAAATAATCAGGACAAATTTTTTCACTTTTTACCAACAAGGAACCGCACTTACAATTTTTTAATCTTGGAAAAAAAGTCCAAAAAAATTTTCAAAATGCTCCCCTTCTTCTATTTTTGATCTCAACGAACTCTACTTGTATTTTTGGTCCCTCAAAATGGGTGCCAAAGCACGATCAAATATCATCATTCTTTCGGGAGTTATCGAGTTCACAAATTATTTTTTTTTATTTTTTGTGCCATCAAAATTGAAATTTTCGATTTTTTGAGAAAATTCAAAAAGTTGTATTCATGATTTTGTAGGGCTTCGAAGAAGAAACATTTTTCCTCTTTGACTTTCTTATTATTCTTCCGTTATTTGGCTAAAAATTTTCATTTTTTTTATATTCTTGAATTCTGAAATTGACCTAACTCTGACAATTTCGTTTTTATCGAAAAAAATGATAAGGATAAATTTTTTCACTTTTTACATGCTACGCGAAATTTCACTTACATTTTTTGAGTCTTGGAAAAAAAAGTCCAAAAAAATGTTTAAAATTCTCCTCTTTGATTTTTCATCCAAAAAAGCTAGGTTACGAATTTAACTTGTCTTTTTAGTCCCTCAAAATGTGTGCCAAAGGGCAATCCGATCCGATCGGTCTTTCAGATGTTATGGAGTATACAAACGACAACGACGATGACGACAACAGATAAAAAACCAATGTAAGAACTAATTTTTCGGAATCAGGAGGTGTCAAAACTTGGGAATTTCACAAATTCCGCGAAAGTCGATTTTCACATAAAACCAATACCTTCTCACTATAGCGAGAATGTGAAAACTTGGCAAAATTTCCTTTCAACAAAAGAAGATTCAGGGGTAAGCTTTTCCCAAAATTGTGGATTATGTTTTGTGATATGAGAGTGTTGAACAAAATTGTGATCACTTACCCCCTATCCCCACCTCCATTCGTAGTGTCTTAGAATTGTGTCTAAAAATTGTATCTAAAAATTCTGTCTAAAAATTGTGTCTAGAAATCGTATGTAAAAATAATTGATGCTTCACAGTGCCAGGTATTGTTGAAAAAATAGACCTTCATTTGACAAATATATTGACCCTTAAGAGTATAAGAACATGATAAATAGGGCCTAGACGACTCTTGGCAAATTGATGTAAAATTCTAGGTCGAGAAATATTATTATGAGATGTATTTTCATTAATCAGTTACTGCGTTTCAAGACGGCCAAAGTATTAAATGCATAATGATGTTTGTCAAAGAGTTGACTCCTTTTATTCCTAGTCTTTCCCAGTTTATTTTTGAATCAACATCAAAACTTTTAGACAACTTTGTTTGTAAATTATGAATGAGAAATTGTGCTTGATGTCTTCGAACGAACTTGTAAAGCTACTGATTTCAAAATAAAAATCGCTGATAACAGCAACACAATTTTACAAACAATTCGGTTTCACAGATATCACTTATGAAAATATGAAAATAAATATCAGAGTTTGCCCGAGTCGAAGTTTCGTCGTCAGTTTTAACTTCTCTCAGCGTCAACGTGTGTCAATGGAAGGTGAAAATATTGAAAACCGCAGTTTCGACTTCTTTCGCCTTCAACGTCGAAAAATGGCATGAGTTCTTATTCCTACTGATATAAATCATTTCAACTTCAAACCATGTTGTGCGCAGTTTATATATATATTCCCTTAGTTTATTTCTTCCATTTATTATTTCTACTTTTCTATTGAATGTTCGTTAACTAATTTGTGGTAAAAAATGGGAATTTCACAGAAAATAAAAATGATAAAAGAATAATTTCCACAAATTTATACCTAATTTTTTTATTATTACGTCCATATATGTACACTCTCTCCTCAAGTACAGCGGATCAGAGGTACACACTTTTCAATCGAGAAATGCCTTTTTAGCCTTATTTAAAAAGAGGCCCATACTAGGCCCGGATAAGATTGTCTGAATTAAAAATCTGTATAGCGGCCCTGATAGGCCTGTATTAGGCCCGGATAGGCTGCCCTTATTAATCAGTAAGGCACTCTGCTTGATGCCGTATTTACGGCCCTAATTAGGTCCGTCCAAAGACCGAATAGATTACCTGTAATATTAGGTTTACGGGATGCTGCTTGATGAAGAAATTTTTTATCTTTTCTCTCAGTTTAAAGTAGTAGAAAACTACTAATTATTAGTTAAATTTCACTAATTGAAAAGGAGAAAAGTGAGCCACTAAAGATTAGTGAAAAATCACTAATTGGAATAGTGGTTTTCGCCCACTTATTATATTAGTAAGTTATGACTAAAGAAATAAGTGAATTACTGTTCATAAACTTTAGTAGAAATCCACTACTGTAATCAGTAGATTTTGACTTATTAGTGCATTATCATCTAAAGATTAGTGAAGTTCTACTCATGAAAAATTCGATATTCACTCATTTTCTAGGTCGATTAGAAGATTTTTACTACTGGGAATAGAGGCATGATTTAAAAAGCGAAATTTACAAATATTTCAAATTCGAAATTTATTTTACTTTTCAAAAATCTTCAAGTAATTTTTTATTATTTACTTATTTTAATTAAATTGAAAATTTTGGTCTTTAAAATCATAAACATATCATCAATGTTGATGAATTGAGGATTACATTAATTGGAACCAAAGAACTTTCTATCATTTATGTCATATGGATGTTTTCATCCCATCTATCATAATGTACTTTAGATAAATGGAACACCGCCCGACTGCTGTCTCGAAGACGCGTGTTCGATTCCTGCCAGCTTCGTTTCCTACAAACCCGATTTTTCTGTTTCAGCTTAGAATTTACTTATATCATATGTTTTTAGAATACTCAAATAATTAATTTCAAGTGTTGTTAATTCCGAATTTAAATTATTATGAAATTATGTTTAATGTATAATACTTTATAATTGATATATTCGGTTTCGAGTTCAATAGCACATGTCGTAAGTTTCTTTTTTTTCTATTCGGACTATTAACAAATATTTCAAACGTTTCCACAATGAATTCAATAGTTTACGTTTTTATTCGAATTAGAGATTTTTTACTAAACTTTATTGGCACACTTTTCTCTCTTTCAATTAGTGAAATTTTACTGATAATTAGAAGTGTTATACTCATTCAAACTGAGAGAGCATATTTCTACATTCTCGGTTTTATTTAAAACAAAATAATCAAGGTATTCCATACGGCATAAATACGGCCCTGGTGAGTTTAACATATCGTTTAATCTTCATTTCGTCTGGAAAACTTGTAAAATCGGTAATAACTACAACTTTTGAAATCAAAACGAAGACGAGAATATATAGGCTGACAACGGGACTTCACCTTCATTTCGTCTTCCTTCACCTTCATTCACCTTCATTCATGTAAGTGAAAGAAGTTGAAACTGACGACGAAACTTCGACTCGGGATGACATGTTTGAGTTATGGATTCAAAAATCAATTTATATCTATCTCTAAAACATTCCTTGATCTTTAAGGTTTATATTGTTATAGTCTCTTATATTATTTTAAATTTGAAAAATATTTGAAGGCAGTTTTGCTATTACTTTGTTCACGCAAATCTTTTTGTAGAATATGTTGAACTTCTAGGCAATCAAGCATGATTCTATACAACTTTTTCCTCATTTTATAGTAGTTCAAAAGCCCAAAAGCGAGGCCTTGAGATTCCAACCATTTAACAAAACGAAAAGATTATTTGAACATCCCTGTATTTAGTAAAGTAAATTTACTTCTCTTTATTCATGTTGACACTTCCTATTCAAAGAAAGTACTGTGATGATATATATTTCCAATTGATTTGCTAAATTATTCTTCCATCGACTCTACTAAAAGCAACTTCGTATACAGTCAACTGGAAGCGGACATTTCAAGCGTGTCTGGACACAATTGAACTTCACTGCTTAGCTTCGTCCACAGAGGGGGTTTTAAGTGAATTGAATACTGAACATCGATGCTCTCCCATCTACAATCCACATGCACATTGCACACATGCCAGATCCTATGCACTCCGTCGCGCCTGGAGATCGCGATCAAGTTTATTCCTTGCACACGTGAACAATTTTATATTTATATCTGCCTGTGGATCCTGGAAGCGCGATAAAATTTGCATTTTAAAACTTACCTTGTGTTCCGTGTTACTCATCGCAGGTCGCTTTTTCATCTCTGCCTCCGACTTTCTCCCTGGCCTCTTCATTTTTCCTCATATATTTTTCCGTTTTGCCCTTTATTCTCGAAGTGGATTGTCTAGTCTGAGACCAAGAACATAACGTATTATTGTTACCATTCATTGGTGTATGTAAAAGTAAATTCCATTCTTGTGGATCCTGACAAGGTTGCATGACCTTTAAAATTTGTCGTTACATTAACGATTAGTCGCGGTTGCTGGTCGTTGTACACGATAAGCTTCTCAACCACTCTCTGACAGTTCACATGGTAAACGGGTTTTACACATGCAAGCCTCAATTTCATTCCACGGAATTATTTTCTATTGCCAATTGATCAAGTGATGGTTATATAAGATTAAAATGTTCGCACCCTTAGGTGACTGATGAATTTGTCCATTTACTTATTGTCGGATGTTTTAAATTTCTTCAGCAAATTTCAGATCTGAAAGAATATATTTTTGGAACTGAGTTCCTTATACGAAGATAGAGAGATTTCGTGCGTAGGCACCGTTTTCATAAAAGTATTTTAGCAGCGTTACGCTGTGGAGACATAAATTAACGTTACACTGACAGCGTTATTTAATTCAGAATCTGTTAGCGGATGAAATTTGTACGATTGTCTAGAGAGGGATATATGACAACCGTTGAAATTTTCACGAGCATCCTTTATGACCTACAGATTTTACAAAAATGCAACTTTTCGAATTTCGCAAAATTTTCAACCAATTCTCTAAACATTCGATACGTTATTTTTATTAGCTTCACAGCAAAGTTTGAATCGCAAAAATCAGGCTGCTTTTGCCATTTTGGCTATTCCATTATTGTTCAGTAATATAAGTAAAAATGGTCAACGATCCTAATATACTCTCACAGACTAGCATTGTCATAATAAACCAGTTCGAATTTCCAACGACCCCTGCTTACTACTTATTTATTTGAAGAGATATATGACACATGTGAACATTTTTACGAGCATGATTTACGACGCATAGATTCTAAGAGAATGCAATCTCTCGCATTTCGAAAAATTGTCAACAAATTTTCACTCATCTGATACCTTATTGTAATTAGATTTACAACAAAGTTCGAATTGCAAAAATCGGTCTACTTTTGCGATTTTTGCTTTTTCATTATCGTTTCGTAATATAAGTAAAAATGGTCGAATCCAAGTTTTGCTGTACTAATAATTATGAAGGATTTTTGAATGTACATAAGCTGATGAAAATTATACAAAAATTGCCTTATAAATGTGACATGGAAGAGAGCGTCAACGATCCTAATCTTGATCTCATTGGGGTCCAGGAACTCTAGGAAGGGATACGTAACACCCGTTGAAATTTTTACGAGCATCCTTCACGACCCACTAATTTTACGAAAATGGAACTCCTTGCATTACGCAAAATTTCCAACCAATTTTTAAAATACTTGATACCTTATTGTTAATAGGTTTACAACAAAGTTTGAATCTGAAAAATCGGGCTACTTTTACGATTTTTCTCTTTTTCATAATCGTTCAGTTATAGAAGTAAAACTTAGTATAATGTTGAATATAAAAAAAAGAATGAAAAAGAAGAATGAAAAAAAATGAAAAAAAAAACGAAAAAAAAGTAAACGTGCCCAAGTGAAACGATTTTTAAA
The DNA here is from genome assembly GCA_011762715.2 of Neuroterus valhalla. Taxonomy (NCBI): domain Eukaryota; kingdom Metazoa; phylum Arthropoda; class Insecta; order Hymenoptera; family Cynipidae; genus Neuroterus; species Neuroterus valhalla. Next base: position 10,125 of record WSXT02049832.1, read on the forward strand.
ATATTGAAAGCTTCCAAATTTGGAAGGAAGTTATGTGAATCAAAATAATGATTATCACAAAAATTACTGAAATTTATTCATATTTTTAAATCCCTCTTGCAGTAGTAAAAAGCTGATTTGTTATATTTATGTATAAGATTAAAGAGCCTGGTCGTCCGAAACTTAGGATAAGTAGACACATATTTTTTACAAGTTTACCTAGTCGTCCTGGAATTTCAGGACTGCTAGTCCATCTCCTAATAATTTTTCGGGATACAGTCAAACCCAATTTGATCTTTATATCGATTTCAAAATAAAGTTTAACGGCAACAAAAATGACCTCACTTGGTAAAAGTTTATCAGAAAATCTAATATGGTAAAAATTTCAACTATGTTATTTCTTCTTTTATTTCGATTCAACTCCACCCACTGGCATTTTACTTGCAACAGAATTTCTAGTATGTCTTTTCTGTAGACAACAACACGCAGCTATATAAGATACATAAATAGGAAAATTTGTATTTATCCACAAGATGATATATGAAAATTGATTTTATATTGCAATATTACAAAAAAGTCATGAGTTTATCATTTAGGTTAGGTTGTAAAGCAGCTGTGAGCTGTACCTCGCCCTTCGAGTTGTATTTTGAATCCACCTTAAATATATATTTATTGTACATATTGTTTCTTGCTTGACAACCTAATAAAGATTCATTATTATTATTATTTTCACTGCATTGACATCTTCTTTAAAAAAAAGGTTAATAAAGCAATATGAAGCAAAATCATACGAAGTGGGAGCAATTTTTGCAAGCTTGGGCTACATTTTTTGGAGGCATCCCTCATTTTACTTGAAAGTAATTGTTCGGAAAAGTAAAATTTCTTTTCATGAAAAATGAATCGTTTAAAAAAAAATTACCTGTAATTACAAACCTGCTCTACAAAAAAGCATTGTATGCCACGTGTCATGAGGATCATTTTGTACCTCAATTCACGCATTAGGTGTTACTTATAACAAACGACGTAAAGACGTGCCCTATAATTGCTGTAGGGCACGGTTCAATTAGTAAAAATGGCTGAAATCGCCAATTTGTTCATAAACATAAGTATTCAATTTATTTACATGAAGTTCGAACATTCCTTTAGCTCAGATTACAAACAAAAAAATTAATGAATATTCTGAATCATTCAGTAATCTTAGACTTTATTACTACCAATAACAGTTTTTTATAAAAAATGATTCATTCATCACAGTCTGTTAACTTGCATTTCGCGAATTTTCTTTCGTGTATTATATAAAGAGACGAATCACGTCAAGTAGGCACCTCCATTTCCAGCCCAAGCAAATGTTATAGAATGATTATATCAATCGAATCTTCATACTATCAGTAACGTATAAATGTTGGACTTTCGACAAAATAATTTGTTTAACTATTTTTTTTCGTGCAAAAAATATTTATGACTTTGTTTTAATTCATTGCGCTCGAACTTTTGAATATTTTTGGACAGAAATTGGTACTCATACTATGGAAAGACAACTCTTTCAGATAAAAAAGATTGCGATGGTCAATAAACAATTTTTCCATATTTTTATTAACATTTCTAGAAACAATCAGCATAATTATCAACTTCTCAATGCTCAAATCGTCTAGATCTTTGGTGATACATGTAAAAACTATTCAAGAACGACAATCTGAAAAAAAATTTCACTGCTTAACCAAATTAAATAAAATTCATCCAGAAATGTTTGTAATTGAATTTCAAAGAGACTAAAGAAGCCAAATTTTCCAAAACATTTTGTTTGGACTTTTCTCAACAAAATATGGCGTGATTATAAGATTTTGAGTTATAAAATAGATATATCTCATAGAATTTAAGGACTTTGAGGCATAGCTGATTTTGAATTTGCCATTAGTTTTGCGAAATGAATTTGTTCAAACAATTTCTTTAAATAAATGTTTGCTTATTTTAATTTTTTTACAAAATCAATTCTAAAATCTAATTTAACCCAAAAAGATATGTCCGAAGCATTATATTTTATATTTGACATACAATTTGTTACAACCACATGACTAAATAAAAGATGTGTTCATTGAAGAATAAGAAAAAAATTATTCTGAGTTGAAGCTCCTAATTTACAATTTCTAAATATAAGAGTTAAGAAAATAATTACAAAGGGAAAAAATTATTAAATGAGAAAATCACATAAAAAAGGAATTGAGGAAAAAAATATTTTTCAAAATGTAATATAAAATAAAATAAACATTTACACAATAACTGAACAGATAGCAAAAATAACTTAACTTTTAAATCCATAAATTCTCCCAATAATTTATTTGGTTGAACAGGCTAATTCAAAACAACTCTATCAATACTAAGAACACATTTGTCTATATACAATGAGATATAAAAATAGTTCTTATTTCAAAATACAATCTGTTGTGAATACGAAGTAAACGAAAAAAAAGAATTCGTTATAACAATTTTTTTTTGCAAAACTAATAGCTAACTTGAAATTAGCGCACGAAAAAACCCTTCAGTTAACATAGGTTGCATTTTTATTATTATTCATTTTCTTGTAGACGTTTAAAGCCTTATTAGGATTTAGTATTAATTATGCAAAATTAATTATTTAGTGATTTGGTTGTAACAAATTGTATTTTGGATATAAAATATAATACTTCGGGCATATCTTTTCCGGTAAAATTCGATTCTAGAATTGATTTTGCGAAAAAATTAAAATAAGCAATCATTTATTTGAACAAATTTATTCCGCCAAACTAATGGCAAATTCAAAATCAGCCATTCCTCAAAGGTCTTAAATTCTATAAGGTTTATCTAGTTTATGACTCGAAATCTTATAATCACGCCATATTTTGTTTAGAAAAGTTTGAACAAATTATTTTGGAA
>WSXT02049843.1:0-13012 GCA_011762715.2 Neuroterus valhalla
ACTTGCGAGCGAAGCGAGCTGCGCGCGAAGCGCGCGATGAGAATGTGCCCGCGAAGCGGGCAGATTTTTTTTATTCCAAAGGGATTCTTTCTTGAGAAGTCAAATCGATAGTTTGAGATTCAATTGATCTTCAAAAAACTCACCTCTTTGGCTTGAAAATGCATCCATTTAGTGGAAAATACAAACAATGCATGTTTGTAGAGTGGAAAGAAGCTTTTATCCTCTTTTATTATTCTGACGATCAAGGGGATGTTGCATGATATGACATAAAAAGATATTTTGATTCTTTGGCAGCCGATTAACATATTTTAAGAAGTAAGAATTTTCAATTGAATGAGAAACGCATTTTTTTGTTCTTAATCAAATTTAACAATGACCCCCGCTCGCGTCACTTTTCGCCAATAGCATGGATTGGCTATATCTTGTGAAATAATTCTCGGCGGGAAAATTCAAACCACCTGAAGTATGCAAGCTTTTTGTTTCTAAATGAAACTGGTTTATAAACATGCATCTCAATCTGCCTTCTTCAACGAATTCGCTGATTTATAAATCCATTCTTATCTGGCTTGATTCGGCTATTATTTTCGATTTCTCGGTTTAAGGCATTCATGGGTTAGTTTAGACTTAGACTATCAGCTATCAAGTAGAAAGCCGCGACGGACACGAAAGATGATTGGTCCAAATCCTGAAAAGTAACATTTCGGCTGAAGTGGACTGATAGGTGCTTAGTTCTACATCTTAGTAATGTCATATCTATAATTTGAATGTCGCTAAATAGACGTTAACCAGAAGGTTTTTATTTTTCAAGAATGAGAAACCAAAAATAAAATTTCTTTCCTCCAAAAAGATATTCACTACTTGAAGTTTCTAAAAATATTTTTAACTCATTTCGTGCAACATCCCAAATTCTGCATTTATCCAACTAACTCGAGTTCTTCAAATCCTTATAATCTTGATTTCTTAATTGAACGAGTGCACCTATATTTGAGATCATCATTATTTGAAGCGATTTGGTCTACTCTGATAATCTGAATTTCTATATTTCTTGCCTCAATTCTGGGCTACTTTAGGACTAATTCTATGCTCGTCCATTTAATCACGTCTCTTTACGTGCCCAAAAGATTACCTTTTCGCAGACGCTTCTTAATTATTATTCATATCGAATAGGTTATTGCTCTTGGCAGGAATTCTCCAAATCGCTTCTCTCTCCTTTGTAGAGACTGACAAAATCAATAATTTATCAACTCCTGGCCACAGGACAAATCTCTTTTTGGTTTTCCCCCAATTCGCTAGGTCAGGAAATGACGTTTTCCCCAGTTTTCATGGAGGAACAGAACAGCTTTTAAGGAAAAATTCTTTTTCCTTCTAAGGGTCGTTCATGAACTCCGTTAAAAATTTTGGATTATTTTTTATTAAATTTTCAACACAAAGAGATGATCATTTTCGTACACAGTTTCATTTGCAAACAAAAAGGTAATTGTTAATCAAGAAAGATGGATTTTTAATCCAGAAGAACAACTTTTCATCAGAATAAATGAATCTTCAACTTAATAGAGACCGAAATGATGTCTTCAAGGAACTAGTTTGATTTCCAACCAAATTATCAAACTTTCAAAAAGCAAATGATTTTTTATCAAGACGCCGAATCTTTGAAACCAATACTTGTATTTTAAGAAAGAAAGTTGGATTTTTGACCAGAAAGTTGAATTCTACCTAAGAAAGAGTAACTTACAACTATAAAACATTAATTTTCATTCCGAAAGGACAAAGCTCCAACACAACAGTTGAATTACCGACAAAAAGATGGATTTCCAAACCAAGTTCAATTCTTAACCGAAAACAATGCCAAAAAAATAGTAGTTGCATTTCCGATGAAATAATTAGACTTGCAACAACGAAAAAATACATTCTTCACCATACAACCTACTTTCCGAACCAATATTTTAGTTTTTAACAGAGAGATGATTTTTTAATTCAAAAAGACAAATTTTCGGAAATGTTTGAATTTTCAACAGAAAGACAGACAAAAAAAAGCACAATTTTTGATAAGGTTATTGAACTTCCAACAAAAAAAAATATTTTTCTAGTAAACTGTTGAATTTTGAACATTTATCCAAATAAATTAAATTTCAGATTGGATTTTTTGCCAGAGCAGTTGCAGTTTCAAGAAAATAATTGAAATTTCAAACGAATAAAAGAATTCTCGAACAAAAAAGATCAATAATGTCAAAAAGCAGAATTTTCCCACAAGCCATTTGAATTTTAGTTAAGAACAATGAATTTTCTACCACAGAAAATACATTTTCAAACCGATTGGATTAATTTTCAAGACAGAAGTTGAATTTTCAAGAAAATAATTAATATCTCCGAGAAATAGACAACATTTTTAACAAACAGAAAAGCATTTTACGGAAAAATTTTCAAACATTTTCCAGCATCAGAAATGCAGCCAAGAAAGATGAATTTTTACAGAAAAATATAATTTCCAAAAAAACAGATGAATTTTCAATCGAAAATAGATACATTTATGAATAAAAAAACTTTGCAATTGAATTATAATCAAAAAATGTAACTGTTAGTCAAGAAATATAAATTGAATCCTGGAGAACAATTAAAAAAAAAAACAATTTTTGACCACAAAATCATGTCTCTTACAAAATACTTGCATTTATAACAGAATAATACTCAAACCAAAACCAAAAAATCATTTTTTTAACAAATAGCTGAGATTTCAACGAAAAGATGAATTTTTGAATCCAAAAGTACGAATTTTGAAAAGAACAGGTAACATTTTTACTAAAAACGAAGCCTTGGCAAAACAGCTACATTTTCGAACCAATTCATGAATTTGTAATCCAAAAGAATGCTTTTCCAACAAAACAGCTGAACTGTTAACCAAACAAGACGCCTTGACAAAATGACTGAATTTTCAAATCAATATTCGAATTTCCAAGACAAAGATGGGTTCTTAATGCAAAAGGAAGCATTTTCGACAAAACAGATCAAATTTTTACAAAAGGAGGAGCCCCCAAAAAAATAGCAAAATTTTTAAACGAATGATTGAATTTTCAAGAAAGAGATTCATTTTTAATGGGAAAGGACGTATTCTAAGCGAAAAAATCTGAGTTTTTGAAAGCATATTCGAATTTTAAACAAAAAGAATAATTTTTCACCGAAAAAAAACAAATTCCCAACAAAATAGTTGAATTTTCGACAAAAAAAGATGCTCTATCAAAATAGCTGAATTTCCGCCAAAATACTTCAAACTACGAAAAAAAAATAATTTTCAACCAAATAGCTGAATTTTTAAACGCATAGTCGAATTTCCAACACGAAGATAAATAAAAATGAAATTTCAATCAAACAACTGCAAATTCAAATCAAAATTCGAATTTTCAACAAAAAGATGGATTCTTAATCCGAAAGGAAGCATTTTCAACAAAACAGTTGAAATTTTCACAGAAAGAGGAGCCTCCAACAAAATAGCTAAATTTTCAAACGAATAATTGAAGTTTTGAGAAAAAGATCAATCTTTCATGGTAAAGGACGTATTCTCAGCAATAAAGCTGAATTTTTGAACGCATATTCGAACAATATACAATCTTAAAGAATTTTTATATTACAGTATAGTTTCCGGAAAATAATTTCAGTATTAAAAAAAATTCAGAGAATCCTTCTCGTCTATTACAAAATTGATCTGGTAGCGAAGTGACTAAAATTTCAAAATTGCATAATATAATTCTGTGCTTGCACACATAGTGTTGTATGGTAGCGAGACCTAGACATATCAAGAAAAAGATACGAGTAAAGTGAGCGCTATTGATTGGCTTGCGATTTCTGCAAAATGTATGAGGTAAATTTCTTATAGATAAAGTGAATAATAATTGGGTTTTCAAAGAATTTAGGGTAAAAGACACATTATTTGCAGGGCTGCCGCAGACTAATGTTCTTGACAAAAGTGACAAAAGTGACTAGTTTGAGCTAAAAAGTGACTTAAAGTGACGAATTCGGAATGACTTTGTCGATTCTATACAAAAAGTGAGTCTATTACAGGGAGAATGATCAACTGAGCGATTGTTTACAATAAACATTTGAACGAATGATTTTAACTTTTCAGAATTCCTAATTATTTTCTGTCATATTTAATATAATTATATTCAATGGAAGAAATGATTTTCAACAACTAATCATTGTAATAGCCAAAAATATGAAGATGATACTTATTCATTATTTTGTTTCTTACATTGTTGATCTTTCTTTAATTCCTCACTGGCGAGCCCAGGGTGGAGAGAAAGAGAGTTGGAGACGGGGAAGTCCGCACTTCCCTTCACAGTGTTTCAGCGTTACGCGTTACGCTGAACTTCACATAATTTTTTAGTTCACACCGTGCCCTAAAAAGTTATCAATTTGTGGGTAGATATTGACGTCAAAATTTCCACAACAAATTTTACAAGTCATAAAAATTTTAATTCAATCGAACAAGTTGATAAATTATAAACACAAATATCTATTTATATTTCACAATGATTTACGATAGGAACTAGAGAACAGGAAAATCACGAACAAAAATAACCTAAACTTCAATAATAAATAAAATTTCATGAGTTGATCAAGAAGAGAGTGTAATTATTAGTAATTAGTGGGTGGAGTCTGAAAGATTTGAAAACTCTAATCTGACCTCTTTCTGTAAAAAAGTGATTCATAGTGACTGTTTCTCAAAGAAAATGACTTATAGGGACTGTTTCCCAGAATAGTGACTAAAAAGCTACTTGGAAAACAAAAACGACTAAAAGTGACTTGAGTGACTGAGTGGCAGCCCTGATTATTAGACGAATGGATCGGAATAAAAAATATACAATATAGTTAATATGGTAACCATACTCAATTTTTTGTTAAAATTCGTTCACGTGGAGGTAATTTCTGTTACCAAAAAACTTTATCCTGGAATGAGTGCAAAGATTACATTTTGTCCAAGATGGTTTGGCCATGTTGGGGAATGAGTGAAGAACGATTCAAACAATTGTATTGAGGTAAGGCTGATAAAAGCCTATAGAGAGGTAAACCAAGAAAGAAATGGTTCAAATGAGTGAATGAGACTATGAAAAGGAAAGGAATGAAAATTCATAAAAACACAAGAGCAAAAGATGTACAAGATGTACAAGAGGAAGCAAAAGATGTATGCAAGGATAAGAATGTGTGGAGAGCCATCAATTATAAAAAGAAGGGAGAAGCCTCCTTCGAAAGATTTTGATTACTATTGAACTCGCGTGGAGAGGTCTCCTTAGTGGATTATGATAATGGTTTTTCAAAACTCTCCGCGTGGAATAATTGCTATAAAGATTGATCAGCGGCCTTGTCAGAGCGGTGTTGTGGGACAGGTGTAATGTGTGATTCGAAATGTCTGGCTTACGGTATAAGAAAATAATTATAATGATAGGAACATCATTAAAGGCTGTTTCCAAATTGTATTTCATAAAGTTTATCCCTTATATAAATGAGCCAGTTGTCATGTAAGAGAAAAAACCAATTTCCCGAGATTTTCAATGTCGGAAGTAAAAACTCAGAGGGTGACCAGTCTAAATCATTCCTTTCAGGACGAAGGGCATACAGTATACTGTTTGCAGTTAAAGACTATTACGCAGTAAAATTTATGACCCACCTCGTCCACCCTCGTCGCACCCTTACCCGAGGAAAAAAGTATCAGCGAACGCGCGATATGAGAAATACGCACGTTATATTTTTTATATTGCATACTGGCTTTTAGGGGCGCAAGAGACCTTTCTTGAACAATTGTACTCGAATTCTCAAAAAATATTCAAAAACCATTCAGAGATGCCAGCGTTCCATTAGTTTCATTTCCGGTGAAAATATGATTTTTTTCAAGAAAAGGGGATCTTTCTGAAGCGCGAGGAAGGCAAAAACACGAAATTTGTTTTTCAAGAATGCTCCAGAATGCTCAATAACATTGAATTAATGAATAAATGGAATAAATAACAAAATTTTAGTTTACTCTTATTTTATTCCCAACAAAACTGCTCGAAAATTCATTTTATCTATTATGAATAATTCTTTTGCAACTTTTTCTATGCTTCTTCTGAATTTTGGGCCCACTGCGTAGCTGGCGCCACCACACGGCTTCCGTTGACTCAGAGAGTAGGGGAAAGCGGCTACTGTGGCGCGCATAACATTCAACAAGCTATAGAAAGAGAAATATAATCAATAATGCCATTTCAAAATATGTAGAACATAGATTGATATCTTAGCTTTACTTTATTTATAAGGTAAATTGAATCTAAATCAATAATAATACTCAATCATTAGATCTCCTGGAAAAGTCCACGTGCGTCAACTTACCCTACCTGTCGGACAATGTGGCGCGCACTATTAAGTTGATCTGTTCGACAATAAGAATTTTCGAACAACCAAACTCACAATTTCAGTAAAATCAGATATTTATGTTTATTTGCAATTGCTTTTTTCCAATGAGATGTTATTTTTCAGGAGTAATTAGTGTCCAAAATCATTAACCGATCTATGAACATGAAATACACAGCATTTCCACATTTGACCATCAAAATGGCCGTCCGCGCCACATTACTCGCTTGTGTATCGTATCGAAATAGGACTTTTTTCTGCGAATGTTACAAAGTTTACGTTTTTGTGATACATGAAATTTTTCGAAAAAGTCGAGAGATCAATAATAATGATGTTGTAATACGTTCGGGAAAAGATCCTGCAAGCAGTAATAGTTTTTTCATAAGTGTCAGAATAGATGAGGAAAACCGGGAACACTCAGAAACAAACTTTCGATCTTAAAAATTAAGTAATCAACTCTATTACCCTAATTCTTTCTCTACACTGAATTGCATTCATAAGTGCATATACTGAACCTAACTTCACTCGTTTGAAATAAGTAAATTCGGTTAACAGCGACTGCGGCGCATTACCCGCCGCGCCGCATTAGCCGCTTCTCCCCTATTGCCGGGAGTGGAAGATGACCGTATACTGAACATCAGCGCACTCTCTTGCTTCGGGAAAGAAGCTCGCGTGTTTCAACGTTGAGTTTACCCTCTAAAGAAGCTGATGAGTGTACGTTTTTACTGACGTAGAATTGTTTTATATACAAGTGTCATCGAGTGTCTTTCGTTGAAAATGTCACATTTTTGCAGTATCAGTGGTCGAAAGAATAGTGTAATTTCAACCAAACGCTGTTTGTTTTTACGAAAACCCACGAACCCTCGAACTTGAATACAAATTTTCTTTCATAGGAATATAAGCATATAAAGCGTCCGTATAACCTCGAATGTTGTTGAAGACCCAATCGTAATCAGTGGACGATCTATTTCCCCGATCTCCATTTAGATGAGCAAAAGAAATATAGCTAGGAGACAATATTTTAAAGACCCATTCGCTGGAACTTTATTTCGATGGTGCAAAATAAAGTGATTATTGTGAGACCAAATCGTAAATAAAGGAAGATCCATCTTCTCGATCACGATTCGCATTTACAAGAAAATGTTCTTGGAAGACCAAATTCGAATTATGAGGAGGACCAAATTTTACTTCTTACAATAGTTTTGAGAAGCGATGCTTTGAAGGATCGACGCTGTGGTTCTTAGACGATGAAATTGTAATTATAAAAGATATAAAATGTTGTTTTCAACAACAGTGAAAAAATTGATGATAAGTTCAACTACTAGGGTTTGTAAAATATGCCGCTGCTATCTTATTCTGGTTAAGTTATCCATTTTGCTTGTTGGTGTAACCTCTTGCGTTGTAATCTCAAAAAAAAAGTAGAAACACTTACAAACAAAATAGTCGTGCCAACAAACAAGGTATCAGCTTCATATTTTACAAACTCAAGTAGTTGGGCCAACTACCTATCTTCTCAGTAGATATCATGATAAATCGGTTTCTCTAAGGATCAGCTTAGAGGTTGTCCTAAAAATAAAGTGTATAAAGAAGAATGATAAAAGGTTTCTTTCAACTATATTTCGGCAGAGCATTCGCTTCCCGGATTAGCGCAGTGCTTGCAAGAAGACCAAATGGTAATTGAAAGGAAGAAGAAATGTTACTTCAAACAATATTTTTCGACAACAAGGTCTTCGATGATCAGCGCAGTGTAAGAGGAACAAGTCGTCATCAGAGAGAAAGATAAAATATTGCTTTCAACAATATATCGGAAAACCGGTACCCTTGAAGAACAGTGAAGTGGTTGTTGAGAGATAAAATCCCAATTACGAGAAAGAAAAAACGTTACTCTTGGCGATATTCCGGCAAAGCGTTACTTTCGAGGATTATGATTATGAGAAGGAAAGAATTCTACTTCCAACGAACTTCGCAAAAGGAGTACTTTTGAACATCGGCGTAGTGGTTGTAAGAAAACCAAATCGTTATTATTGAGCAGAAGAAGTTTTTACGTTTAACGATATTTAAAAAGATAAATGCTCTTGATGATGGGCAAAGCAATTTTTAGAAGTCAAAATCGTAATCATGAGCAAAATAAAGTGTTACTTTCAGAGATATTCACTAACTGGAATGTTACTGAGGATCGGCGTAGTGGTTGCGAGGAGATCAAATCGTTATTATTGTGGAAAAGAAAATTTTGTTTCCAACGTAGTATCAAAAGACCAATGCTATAAAGAATCGGCATAGTAGATTTTAGAAGTCCAAATCGTAATTATGAGAAAGGAAAAATGTTACCCCTGACGATATTCCGGCAAAGCGTTACTTTCGAGGATCGTCTAATTTTTCTTAAAGGATCTTATCGTGATTATGAGGGAGAAAGAATTTTACTTCCAACGAACTTCGAAAAACGAGTACTTTTGAACATCGGCGTAGTGGCTGTAAGAAAACTAATTCGTAATTATTGAGCAGAAGAAGTTTTTACGTTTAACGATATTTATAAAGAGAGATGCTCTTGATGATCGGCAAAGCAATTTTTAGAAGTCAAAATCGTAATCATGAGCAAAATAAAGTGTTACTTTCAAAGATGTTCACTAAATGCAATGTTACTGAGGATCGGCGTAGTGGTTGCGAGGAGATCAAATCGTAATTATTGAGGAAAAGAAAATTTTGTTTCCAACGTAGTATCAAGAGAGCAATGCTTTCAAAGATCGGCATAGTAGTTTTTAGAAGTCCAAATCGTAATTATGAGAAATATAAAATTTTACTTTTAACGATATTGTGAACGAGCGATTTTATCAAAAAACAAAAGGAGTGGTTATTGATTTCATCACGATACAGAAAAAGCAATCCTTCCGAGGGTCAGATTAGAAGTTGTCATGAGACTTAATCGTAATTGTGAGGAAGGTAAATGTTACTTTTAACGATTTTTAGAAAGAGCGTAGTGCAGTAATGTAGTTTGAGATGTGTTGAATCACATTTGTAAGAAGAGGAGGAACATGATAATGGCAAAAGAATGTTCAAAATCTTCCAAATCGTTAAAAAAAAGGCCGATAAGGTAGGAATCGCGTGAGTTCGACGCAGCCTCAAATCCAATTTTCAGGACGCACGGAAAGAATCCACTGGAAAATGACGCACTTTTCGTATATACGTCGCGAAAAGCGCCATAAAAGCGAGCAATATTCTTCATCAGTTCTACCAGCTACTGCGAACATTACACTAAAATTGCTGTATGTGACTCGTTTTTTATTTGCCATTACACCATCGTCCACGTTGGGTACATTTACACTTCTAATATCACGTTTAGCACAGGGAAATAAAAAAATTTCGCGCCTTCGTTTGCGATTCAACGCATATACGAGTTGATATGTTGATAAAGCAGAGGCCTGCTCTTTACGACACTATTTCACCATCTTTACAATGTTTTTTAATACTGACACGCGACTTCATATAATTTTTCTTTCCTGTTGACGGAACATAAAAGAAGATGATTTCTGTTACAGAACATTTTAGTTCAAAGATTTGACTGATTTCGGAATCGAAATGATCTGTCCATTTAAATAATTTGCATATGCTTTCGTAACCTATCGAATAGAAATCATGGGTTTAATCTTGAGAATTACGTGGGCGAAGAAGGAATAGAAGGATAGACGAAAGAATAGAAGAATTTTAGCTCAAATTAAAAAGTTCGAGCTAAGGAAGGTGGCCTTACATCCAATTATGTTTCAACATAATCTTAGAATGCGATAAAAGATACCCTCATAGTTGCTCAAAATGAACATTTTTCAGAACAAACTTAGAATTGCGCAAAAGATACCACAAAGATAGTCAAAAATGAAGGAAGGAATAATGAAAAGATGCATTAAGAACAGGTCAATCTAAAAAAATGTGAGTTTTTCTGAAGTTGGAGACGGGCATACACTATACAATATACATCCTGCTTGCGAAAAATCGAGTATTCAAAGGTTTGGGGGTAGGTGGGTTCCAGTGGACTGGAGGGTGGTAAATGATTCAGGAGCGAAATTTCGCGATACTGAAACATTAAGCGTACAATCCTTTTCCTCTCTTTTTCTCATTAATATTATCATCCTCTCTCTTCCTCTCTCTTTATTGCACGCGCACATACATACGTACACACGCAATGCTTGGCCCTTTCCATGGGCGGCTGGTTCATCAATATTTCTCTTTTCTCTATTCCCTTTCCTCTTTGCTCATTGTTCTTGACAATATGAGCAAGTTGAGCCAAGGGAACACGACACGTCTGCGATCGTACGCGGATGTGAAGGAGAACCACTTATTCTAACAATTCCATTTTTTCATCAAGACTAAAGAAAAATTACCTTCCTTATGAATCTTTTCATGCATCAGGAACAGAGCACAAGGATCTTCTACTTCATCTCACCTCACATCTCCCAGTTCCCGTCCTATATTGTCCGCACTCCTCCACACCTTCTACATTCATTCCCGAATCAACCTCAACCACCCTCTCACTCACGGGCCCATCACCTTCCACCGTTTTCCAAACCTCACTTTTATATCCGCTCCATCACATCCTCTTATTAACTCTCCTACCATCTACAACCATTCACTTTCTATTCCTTCTTGGAACACCTCCTTACCTTCTCAACTATTGATTCCCCACTTGGACCAACCAATTGCTTCTCGATCGTTGAGAAACACCTACTCCTAATTTCTTTCGCTTCCATCACTTCCCCTAACTACCTTCTACCTCCTGGACCGCTAATCACCACCCATACTACCCGCTTATCACCTTCCTTGACTCCTACGACACTCAATCCTCTTCTCTACCCTCTGCACCCTATCAATTTCCCCAACCATCTTGAAAACTCACTTACCACCCCTTTCCTTACCAATTTCTCAATCCCGAATCCCCTCAACATTACTCTGTTCTCCCTCCTAACTTCAATGCCCTAACCCATCTATGCTCTCTTATTTCCTCTAATCCATCAAATCCACTCACTTCACAGCCCTTTATGCCCTCAAATACTCACTTCCTATTCAGGAAACCATTCCTAACCTTTCCCTTGCTTCCCTAAACTTTTCCTTCTCTTCCGATCTCTCACTTCATCTCCTAAGAAAAAAGTCTGACGGACGTACGAAAACACGATCAAATCATAAAGGTTTCTGTTAATGCGTTAAAATATCGTTGAGTAAAATTTAATGTTTCTTACAGTCACGATTTGATCTTTCAAGAACCACATTTCGAAAAATAGACTCTAAGTACTTCCATTCTGGCTTCTCAGAGACAAATTTTCAATAAAAGAAAAAAAGGGGAAGGAACGGAAAGAGACGATAAAGATTATTCTCTCACTCTTTTCTTATTCTCCCTCCGTCCTTTTATAACAAGATTGATTTCAATAACCTCATTTCTAACTTTCCTTACTGTTTCATCATAATTTTAATACTAAGTTGTTTTTGTTTGACTCCTTTCTTGTTCTTCATCTTTCAAAAGACCTTTACCACATATGAGATAGATTTTCTAAAATAATGGAGAGATAGTCAGGCAAACCCCCTTTCCTCACTCTTCCAATTTTGTTCATACTATGCTGGTTTTGGTTGAGTCTATCCACTAGCTTTCTCTTCTTGAAGTTCTCAATCGAATGTAGGAAACATTTTGTGAAAGAATAAGCGAAGGGTCAAGAGTCACGAACCTTCCTCCAAAAAAAATGTTTCGTAGCCTACTTAATATGGCATTTATAATCGTTAACATCTTCCCTCCCTTTCTATCCACCGTTCCCAGTTAAATCAATTCCTCTCTCTGGCTCAGTTTGATCATATACCCCCTGCCAAAATTCCCCTCACCTCCCTGTACTACCACACAATTCACTCCAAACACACCACTCTAGCCTTGCTACTTTCTCTTATTTGCTCCTCCCTTCCACCCTCCCCTTACTTCCGACACTACACTTCCCTTTACACCCCCAACACCCTGACCTGACTATCTCTTCCCTACACCTTACGCCAAAACCTCTAATTTACCCTTTCTTCTCTTCTCAATCGTCCCTTCCCAACCAAATACACATACAGATAATTTTTCCTATACATTTGACACATGATTTTGATGTATTTTTAACGCTCAATTCAAACATCCTCCTTAATTTCCCGATATTCCTAACGGTTCTTGAGATGCTACTTTGTTTTAACCGATTAAGATATTGAACTTTTTTCATGCTTGGGAAAGATGTATTTCTCGGAATCGATGAAAATCAAAAATATGTTCCTCTTTCCTTACTCTTTCATCGTCTTCTTATACGCTTTTATTTAACTCCACCTTGGTGTCCGTCTTTCTGTCGGTCTGACGCAGCAAAATGGTACAAATATTCATGCGTACTTTTTACCTATTTGTAGATGGTTTTCAGCACTGAAACTTTGCATACATAATATTCGCACCTGACATTTTTGTTTTTCCATATATTATAATAAATGAAGCGATAAGCCTGGCGATAAGAGAGGGCTCTAGCCTAGACAAAACATCCTTGAGAAAGGTGGATGCTTGTATAAAAGAGGTTATAAATCAGTCAGTCAGTCGTGTGTGTATGTATGTGTATATATATATATATATATATATATATATATATATATGGCG
>WSXT02049865.1:0-13012 GCA_011762715.2 Neuroterus valhalla
ATGTTGAAGTCAGTCAAGCCCTGCAAAAGCTTGTGGAATTTACTCCTGAAAAATCGATTCCCATTGATATTAACAAAAAATTTATGTGGAAGGGAAAATGCAAAGGCCACACAAACTTTGAAATAGACAGATTCAAATTGCGCGCGAATCGCCACTGATCATTCGTTTCAGTTTCCATTGGTTAATCCCCCACCGGGATTGCTCTCCATCTTTGACCAGTAAGAGCGCTCTTTCTCGATTGCAAGTTCGCAAGCATCTAACCTAATCTGGAGTCATGGAGTCTGCACGTCTTACAGCGCAATATGCTTGCATTGAGTATTGCATAAGAAGAAAAATGTTTATTGTATTTAAATGGTGCCAGTGCTTGAATTATTTCATTTTGTAAAATCACCTCTGATATGAAAGGAATATACGGCTTTCAGTTAGTCGAATTTGTTACAAGAGTACAAAAAATTTGATATGTTAACTATACACCTTTAAAATGAATTACGTTCGGAGTGAGAGAGGCGGTCCTTTTTCCACAGGAACTTGTATTTAATCATCTTAATTGGATAATTGCCACCTGGTTCTGATGAAGTAAAAATGTTCCGAAGATATGATTGAATAAATGGGTCGGTGCAGCAAATGTGTGGTTGGCGGATGGTAAATTGAATCTGCTTTAATTAATTTTTGTATTTCAGAGGCTTGATGTCTTTAAAATTTTTTTTAAGCAAAAAAGTATGATTTACCTTGTTAAGTTAGAGGTAGGTTCAACAGAGGAGAAATCAATTCCAATATGTAAATCAGACGATGCTTCAGAAATTTTATCAGAGAAGACATTGAGCGATTCCTTATTAAAATCCGATGATCTTTCATTAATTGAACACATGAGAATCTCCGTAACTGACCTACATGAATGAATTTTTTTGAAACATTTTTTTAAATTATGCTACTCTTTCATGATGGCGAAATCTGATTTTACAAGGCAATTGTAATTACTTTCACTTTTAGTTATACAGGACTTCCTTCAAGTACATCATCATTCGGTATAAGATATTCTTCATCTTGCTCTAATGCAAAATAGTATGATTGCTAAAAAATCGAACATTGGACCGCATATCATTTGACCAATACCAACGGATTGAAGATATCTACCCAAAAAAAAACAAATTTGGCAAATTTCTTCCAGTAAAGCATACACCACTAACTAACACAGTAAAACATCCCCAACCACCCTCTGAGCAATGGAATGATTTCAGCTCTGTCGAAAGGACATAATTTTGCTGTAGCTCCTAAGATTCCGGAAGAACCAATTATCAGCAATTTGGAGTCCACAATACATAAACTTCCACCCGAGAAAGCGAATGACATTCGACGGAGGACGGCCAGCATCCTACGCCAAGCCTGACTTCCCTCCCCAAACTTAACTAGAAAAGAAGGAACAGCAAGAAAATAACTCAATAAGAATGAACACGTTATAGCATTGCCTGAATATAAAGGCAACATTACAGTTATAATGAATTAAGACGATTACGACAACAAAATCAAGTAACTTCCAACTGACGATGCATACAAAAAAGTTGAAAAGATCCGACTGAAAGAATAGTCAATAACTCCAGAACCCTCCTAAAGGATTCTAAACTGAACAAAGAAACAATATTGAAATTGATCCCCACGAACCGTAAATCTCCAGGACTGTATGGTCTCCCAAAAACCCACAAAAACAACGTTCCACTGAGACCGATCGCTAGCACAATAAACTCACCAACTTACAACCTAGCAC
Organism: Neuroterus valhalla; assembly: GCA_011762715.2. Classification (NCBI taxonomy): domain Eukaryota; kingdom Metazoa; phylum Arthropoda; class Insecta; order Hymenoptera; family Cynipidae; genus Neuroterus; species Neuroterus valhalla. The sequence continues at coordinate 1,763 of WSXT02049865.1, forward strand.
GTTTCCTAACCAAAGAACTAAATCTTTTCACAGGAAATTCTAACAATTACGTTGAAAATTCTTCTGACTTTATCAAAAAGGTACAACAGGTTCATATTCGATGTCAGGACATCCTTGTGAGTTTCGACGTAGTATCCCCCTTTACAAAAGTACCAATCCCTGATACAATCTATATCATCAAATCCTCCTCAAACTTTGCTGCTGATCTCATACCTTTGGTGAAAACACTGTCTAAACAATACTTAATTTTCCTTCTAACATCTTTATGTAACATCTGGAAACTAACATTTTCAGCAAGCCCAAGCTCACACCAGAATTCTGGAGCCGTTAGGTTGACGATACTTTTGTAATCTGTAGGCTTGGACTGGATGAACTACACAAATTTTCCGATTTCATCAACCAATTACATCCTAATATCCAGTTCACCATGGAAATCAAACACAACGGAAAATTGCTTTTCTTGGACGTCTTAGTTAACGAAAGATCTGATAACACATTAGGACAGAAAGTTTACAGGAAATCCACTAGATACCTACATGCAAACTACCACCACCACCAATCCCTAACGCAGTCAGTTACCAACTCCCTCGTTCGCGGATCTGTCTCTATAACAGATAAATATAACTTACTAAAAAAATTACACAATATTGAACGAGTCCCAGTACGAAAACATTACACAAACAAACAAATTGATGGAGTAATCAGGAAATACACTAGAAAAAACAAGTAAACACAACCAACCAACTAGAGAAAGAGAGAGAAAAGCGACCACCATCCTACCCCACGTCTAAGGTATCACAGAACGAATAAGGAGGATTCTCTACAAACACAACAACCAAACCATATTCAAACCAACTGCAAAAAAAAAACAACTCCTAAATAACCTATAAGACAAAAAGGCACCATTCAGTGATCCAGGGGTATATAAAATCCCTTGCTCTTATGGAAAAGTCTATATTGGAGAAGCTGGGAGAGCGGTGAACCAACGTATGAAGGAGAATGAGAGTGAAGTCAGACTGAAACATTTCACGCAATCGGCACTATAGCTGAGTATCACATCGTGCCAGGGCATGGCATTTTATTTGACAAAGCAGCCGTCATCGCAAAAACAAACCATAATTTATTTTCCAAGGAGGCAATCGAAGCAGTGGAGAAGCAGGCGAAATCTTGAACACCACAAGAACATGAATAAGGAGAATGGATGTAATACTAAGCTGATTTGGCTTCCCGTCCTCCCGGGGTTTTCGAAGAAGAATTGATTGACCAATCAGGTTTGAGCTGTCCCCACAGTGGGGTTTCTTACCAATCTCAGGCATCGTTGAGAGCATATATATTAACAACATAACCTGAAACCTCAGTTTTAAGCCAGTCTTGAAGATGCGAGCTGCAACATTTGCAAAACGTCGCCAAAATTTGTAGTCTTATACACTATCGAAACCCGAAACAGCTACTTCCTCACAATAGAAAAATGAAGAGGAAACCAATATTATCTCAGAATCCTCCTTTCAAAGAATAATCTTCCATTTCTGCCTAAAATGGAACTGTTAAACCACTTTGATTCAGGGTACCATTTACCTGCAACGGGAATCACCCTTGGTAGTATACATGTTACCAAGTTAAGCAGGGTGTTACTCGCCGACCATTCGGGGTACAAAGTTCTATTTTCACAACTTTGCAGATTATACGCCATAGTCAGTACAACATTGCGAGGTGTTTTATTTGCACCTCGTAATATTAGGCCACAGCTCTATGCATGCAAAGCAGACCATCTTCTCACGTAGTATATATTATGACCATTGATCTGTATTATACCCTTGATGAAAGATAGCCATGTATTGGGAAGGTAAAACGCGGACACTTCTTGATGCCCAATAATGCACACTGTCCCGAATCGGCATGTTAGGGTTGTCAGCTGACTTACGAACATACTCTTATATACTGCCTCAACTTGGCCCGCATTTGTGACGTCATCTACTATCCAGGTTGTCATTCAGATAAGTGTTTAAAGGCCCTCTATAGTCTTTCAAGTGGGAATAATTGAGCCGCCATCTTGGTTTCGGAAGCTATGAGAAAAAGAATGGCACACTCCTATATACCTTCCATCCTTACTTGGCGCAGAGCTTTTGAAACCTAGATAGCCACTTGCATATTCCTATCTGATAGAGGGCCCTTGTTTTACATAATGCAATAACCACATCATCTATACTTCAAAGACTATGGTGTAAATTTGAAATAGCACCTGTCAAAAGTACCCCACATAGTTGTCTTATCGTACCCAAAGTGCGAAGGTCAAGTAAACACCGTTCAGATTCTACCTGCAACAAAATTTACTCCCAAGTTTTTACTGTGTTATCATGGCAGGATTACTTTCTCGACGCGAATGAGGAAAATGGTGGCTTTTGTGGGTTGTGGACCATCGCGCAAATGACGATATGCAGTACACTGTAGTGTAATATTTAGAAGAGTCCAATGAAAAAAGCGAAACTATATTTTACCCGCTAAAATTTACTTTTTATACTCGTGATTGGTCAATTTTAAATACAGGGTGCACCATTTTCGTCTTTGTGTTTGATTGGCCAGATCAATGCTGCCATCCTTTCTCGTCCTTGTCCGTGTTACCAACCCATGAAACCAAAATGCCACATAGGTAATGTTCGTTTTATCCATTTTTTTATCAAGTGTTTCGTCCCCCGATCAGTCACTCCAGCCACTAAATTTCCACATTCTTGTCGAGAAAAATAGTAAACGAACCACGGGACAAAAACTTGTGAAGCCAACTCGCTTGATTAGCTGCACGCTCATTTGTATTCACAAGTTCTCGCTCCTATGCGCGTAATATACTATTCTCTCGGTCAAAATTGATGTGGCCAAACTCCATTGAACTCACTTGTTATTTATTTAAACAGACTGATGAAAGACATACCTTCTTCAACATGATTCTAAGCAATCTCTTTAGATTATGTAAATTGAACCCCCATTCATTATGTGTGGAACAAGAAGAAAAAGGAAATAGGAATATTCTGAAATAAGTTGGAAGTTGAGTTTCCAAAATGGCAATTCATTCCTAAAAAGAGTCTACTATTATATATACAAATTACACGCTCAAACTTTAGTCACGAAATTGAATAACACGAAACCGGATCTCGGTCTGCTGATTACCTAGTTTTAGTGGAAGAATCAATTTTACTACTTATAGTTTCTTCTCTTAAGGAGATGCGTTAGTTTCTTTTTCTCGAGGTGTTACCGGAAAACTATAGATTTCCTCGCCTATTCCGTTATTTCCGCATCACGTTTCCCTCCTCGAGAAACAGGTGTATATCACGAGTCGTGAGTGTAATATTAAACCCTTAATGGCCTCGCGATTCGCGTGGCGAGTGCCGGGCATTGAAATCACGTTGAGACATCGCATTTGACCGCATGTCGATATCAAATACGAATGTCAGAGTCAAATGATTTCAACTGGATTGACCCTGGCAGAAGAGCGCGTGACCCTGCATAGAACTCGTCGAATCAAGCTTGGATATAGCTGTCACTAACTTAATACTCTTCATTAGGGAGTAAAACATTCAATTCCCTTCACGTATTAATCTTTTTCATTTTACCAATTAAAATCGCCTTCATGGCCATTACATGATATGATACAGGTTTGATTTATCTGAAATGATGGATCTTTTTTTTTCATTTCAATTACTTTTCAGTGAGCATGTGCGAAAAATAATTAACCTTCTTGTCAATTGTCAGCTCTTTATATGGTAGAATCTGATTAAAACTATGAATAATACATATGCTTTCAAAAAAATTTTTGGAAACATTTAGGAAAGGAAAGCTGTATTATATATATATATATATATATATATGTTGATAACCTTAATCTAACATAACTTCTCTATAATATACAACTATCTGAAATTTTTTGTAGAGTTATAACATTTTTATAGTAAAAATTATAAATTTATCAATCAAATAGCAATGGCGATAACGCAAATTTTTTTATAATGCTCGAAAAACATGTGATATTCATAATCTCGCACTCAAAATAATATTTTTTCCGTAAGTTTCATTATCCCTGAAGTGTATAAATCTCCTCAATTCCTCTCTTCTTAGATTTCTATCTTATCCTCCATTTGACTGTATTCATAAATTCACGAATATAACCATAACATGAAAAATGAGGAAGAAAATAGACACGTTTACAATTTTGCACACATTTTTACCGTTGAGACAGTGGAGTACCCAAAACCACCTGAACTGATTTCCAAGTTGGAATACAAACGTCTATGCGCGCTTCTCCATTCTTCCCCTTCTCCGAGCGCTTCATCGAGAATTCTCTTCTCGTTTCGCCACGGGCTTCGTCTGACTATGCCTGACCACGCCTTCTTGCGCGTAATGTTCACACAGCTCGGTCGCCGAGGACCCCTTTCCACATCCCGTTCACTGCATGAACGCATCAAAGGTGGCAAGAGAGGGGATTGACGAGTGACAGTTATATACACCGTTGGTCACGCGTTGGACACCTCGGGATTTTTAATGCAAAGTCAGTTTTGGAAAGCTTTTAGAATTTGGATTTCGAACTTTGATGTTAGGCTTCCTTACTTGAAAATTTTAGCCTTCAAGAATCTCGAAATTTCAAAGCACTTCCAATTTTCAGGTTTTAGACCTTTAAACCCATACGATTTTAGAATACATTTCAATTTTTCAACCTTTTTGTTCTGGTTGCATCAAATTAGAAATACCGGAAATATGCAGGGTTCCAAAACTTCGAGAATGGAGATTTTTTACCTTAAAGTTTCCAAACTTCAAAGTCCGAATTCAGACGAAACGCGTCATATCAAAGTAAATAATTTTAAATATTCATTCTACTATGGAGTGTTTATTTATTGATAGTGTGCTCTATGTCTGCATCTTACAATGGGGGGGGGGGGGGATATACTTTTCCCTCTGAAAAAAAGAAAATTCACAGGTTTTGCCAAAACGACAGATACAAAAAAAGTCGGAAGATTAAAATTGTTTCTTCGAAAAATTTCAAGGGGGATTTCACCTGACACTTCGATAAATCTAGCTTCATTTTCGAGACTTTTGCTGAATATGTGAAATGGGAATTCACCCATTCTTTGGAATGGGTTTTTTTTTTTCTTCAACAATTTAACTTTATGGTGTCTAAAAAACGGGAAATAATGTGACTTAAGAGTTTCAACAACTTCCACTCATAACTTTCTATTCGAAGTCAGTATTTTCTGGACGTTGTTAAAGAGTTAAATTACGTTTTTTATGGTATTTTATTATATCACAGAATAGTGGGTTTGAGAAAAAAACCGTGTAGGATTTTATACATATTTTATCAAAACTCTGAAGAATAACGGCAGACTTTGAAAAGTGTTGAGGAACAATTTTTTAAAACTTTTTCAGCTTGAAATTTTTTCATTTCACGCATTTTTAAGGATTTCAATTTCACACATTTTTTCATGGGTGTCAAATTTTCAGCGTGTCTTGTATCGTTTTGAAAAAAAACGTGGATTTTCGTTTTTCAAAGGGAAAAATCTCTCTGCTTCGGAAGACGCGGGCACAGAACAGATGAAAATGAAATATACATTTTCAAGGAGGACGAATCTAAAAAAAAATCGAGAGACAAAAAAACGTTGGAGTTCTTTAGGTAAATTAACTTTGAATATTTTCAGAAAAACCGTCGCCATTTTGTGATTCTTTTACTGTTTTCAATTAATTCAAGAATCAATTAGAAGAATATGAATACCTACATATAACGTTTCCAAGAATATCACACTTTAAATAAAAAGTTTGACCATTTTTCGCTAGCGCACGTTCTAAGTTTTTGAATTCTCATTTCATTTTAGTGTTTTCAAGCAACAAATGAAACAGTTTGTTTTTCGAACTATTAGAACATGAAACGTCTCCAGTTGCTAATATTTCTTTGAAATTCTGCTGATTCGAGAATTTATGATAGTAGTAGCGTTTCAATTATAAACCTTAGAAATTTTCCAAACTACCTATTCCAAATTGAATAGGTAGAATGAATCAAAACACATTTTTGCATTATAAATCTAAAAATTAAATTGGAGGAGGGAGAACATTTTGAAACTCAAAAATAAATTGAAATCTGTAAATGTAGGGAAGGAAACTCATTCGGAACTTCTAAGATCAGGTGCTTTTAGAGAATTTTCGTTCAAAAGTGCCAACCTTTATTTATGCTGTTTTTTCTGTTATAATTGAATTTGAAAAAATTTTGCTAAAGCGAATAATTAAATGTTTACATATGAAAATATTTCAGAGAAAAATATTCAATAACTCCTTCTATAAGTATAGTGGATTTTTCAAGCTCTAAAGCTTAGTAAAAAACGATGTTTCAACAAAAGAGTTCAATTTTCAGACCGAAAGGTGATTCTTGAAAGAATGAATTTTCAGAAAAGCAGTTCAGTTCATAATCAATTTTTCGAGAAGTAATAAAAATGATTTAAAATATTCTTCGCGATCTTATGCGGCACATCCAGACTTAAAAAAAAAATTTTTGAGATTTTTTATCAAAAGTCTGGATGTGCTGCATGAGATTGGGGAGAATATTCTTTATAAATGTCTGTTCTTCTCGAAAAATTGTATTATTATTCCCGATTGTAAAACAGTTTGTACTTCATCATCTCTCCATAATCTTATATAACTTATAAGCAAAAAGTTAAACTTCTGTGAAAAATAGAATAAATTTCCTACCAAGAAGATAAATGTTGTCTCGAAAAAGACGAGTTTTCAAGAAAATACGTCAGTTTTCAACCAAGTTGTTGTATTTTTAAGTCGATGAGATGAGTCATCTAAAGAACATTTGGAATTTCTAACCAAAATATATGATTTTTCAACAAAAGAGTGGTTTTGTGAACATAAATATAAATCTTGTAGAAAAACGTGGAAGTTTTAACTCGAAAATGTGATTTTTTGATAAGAAAGGTTATTTTTTGCTAAAGATAGTTTGATATTCACAAGGAAATTTCGTTTATTAAATTTGAAATTCAACGAGTGAGAAAAATACATAAATGAATGGAGAATATTGAGAAAAGAAGATTAATCTTGTCCCAGAAAAATACAAGTTTTCAAGAAAATACATCAATTCTCAATAAAATTGTTATACTTTTAAGTCATTGAGACGAGTCATTTAAAGCATATTTGAAATTTTCAACTTAAATATATATGATTATTTATTAAAAAAGGGAATTTTCGGAAATAAATATGAAATTGTACAAAAATGGGGAAGTTTCAACTCGAAAATGTGATTTTTAATAAGATAGGTTATTTTTTGCCAAATAGTTGAATATTTGAAAGGAAAATTCATTATTCGAAATTCAATTTTAGGAGTAAGAGAAACGAGAAGAGAAATATAAAAATAAATGCAATATCTTCTTTTGTACCCAACAAAATTAATTTTTTTTTAGTTCCAATTATAATTATCTTCCATGTGTATATTTGAAGTTATTTCGGAAATATTTTTCAATATCTTCTTGTATAACTATAAGAGAAATAAAATGGATTTTTGGGCTCAAAATTAACTAAATGAAAGACGATGTTTCAACAAAAAAGTTCAGTTTTCAGACCGAGAGGTGAATCTTTAAAAAAGAAGATTAATCTTGTCCCAAAAAAATACGAGTCTTCAAGAAAATACATCAATTCTCAACAAAATTGTTGTATTTTCAAGCAAATAAGATGAATCGTCGAAAGAATATTTGAATTGTCAATCCAAATATATAATTTTATACCAAAAGAGTTGATTTCCGGACATAAATATGAATTTTGTAAAGAAATGTGGAAGTTTTAACTCGAGAATGTGATTCTTCTAAAAAGAAAGATAATTTTTTTTCAAATAGTTTGATATTCGAAAAAAAGTTCAGTTTTTCAAATTTAAATTTGAGGAGGAAGAAGAATACAATAATAGATGCAATATCTCCTCTTATAACTAACAGAATGGATTTTTCGGGCTCCAATTGCAATTCAATTTAATGTGTATATAATAAGAAAAATAATATTAATCTTTTGTTTTTTAACATCTTGACTTCATCAGGCACTTGACTTAGTCCGTGGCTGGTGATAAAACACCGGGCAAAAAAACCCGAGAATAATTTTCGACGAAATAATAATAATAAAAATAAATCTTTATTAAGTTGCCAACCAAGTAAAATCTTAGAAAAGAATATTAGGTCTCAAAAAAATACAAGTTTTCGAAAAAGTACCTTCATCAATTTGCAACAAAATTCTCGAACTTTTGAGCCAATAAGACGAATCATTTTAGAAATATTTAAATTTTCAACCCAAATATATAATTCTGCTACAAAAGTGTTCATTTTCGAAAATAAATATGAATTTCGTACAAAAATGTGAAGTTTCAACTGAAAAATATGATTTTTTCATAAGAAAGGTTATTTTTGGCCGAAGAGTTTGATGTTCGAAAGAAAATTACGTTTATTGAAATTTAAATTCTCCGAACAAGAAAAATACAAAAATAAATGCAATATCTTCTCCTATAACCAATAAAATGGATTTTTAGGGCTCCAATTACAATTAACTTATAAAGCACTTATAAAATTCATGAATTCTTAGAAATTGGAAAACTGAAAATAATCCAATGACATATTTATAGTATAACATTTAGATGGAAAATATAAAAAAGATATTCTAGGTTGAAGCAATGAAATTAGATATGACTCGGGGCACCAACATATTTTAACCCAGCACTGGTCGCTTCTCACAAGCGGTAAGAAATTTACCGGTTAGTATATGAGAACCAATTCGACCAATATTTTTAGCGCGCGATATTCTGCGTTGGGGATTCGCATTGTATGTAGTAGTAACAAGACTTTTTTTATCTTGCTTTAGAACCCTTCATATCTTCTTAAACTGTCTTGCAAATTATATTCGCTGAGTCTTCGCTTTTTTCCAGACTGTCTGTGGCGTATTGGAGTTTCCGAATTGTTTTTGCTCAATAAAAATTTTTTAGGCAGTGTGAGACTTTATGCAGTTCTTTCTTGCACTAAGTATTGAAATATATTGTAAACATTTGAAGAAGGAGGCTTTCAATTTTCATGAAATTCTTGTACCCGTCCACGATTCCCATTGAGTTCTACACTCTTCACAGGACGAATTTTTTCCGTGTAGTAACGTTTATTCCAGTCTAAATTTAGTCCGCACTAGTCACTTACCTTCCAATCCTTGAATCTTCTTTGCGGTTTTATATCCTAATGAGATCCAGAAAAGACTATCCTTGCACCCAATCTAACCACAAACGTGCCATTTATGTTTCCAAATGAAGGTTACCTGATATTCATAAACATTTTTGATTCAATAATGATTGTCCTATTTCAATGAAGAATTTACAATAACATAAGAGTTAAATTATTGTCGCACCCACTGTCGAAGATGAAAATGCCATGTCAAATTGAGCAAAAACTGATTATTGGCCATGGTGTGGTACCTCCAGTTGATGAGCAGATGTCTCATAAACGAGAACTCCTTTAAGTTTAATTAATCCTTCAGGTGATAACTCGTCAGCTCACAATTATGGTTCGGATTACGGCTGATATCTCGAGCGTAAATATCTTACACTATTATTTATTTTACACGAGTAATTATCACATTCTCAAGTCATTTCTAGAGTCCTAGGTTATTTTAAAACCATACTCGATTTTGTCCTACGAAGATTATTTTAGTAGGAAGGGTCTTGAAAAAATATAGTATTTTCCTTCTAATTGTATGAAGTAAAAATGGATTACACCTCTGAGTTCCAATGAGTACAGAAGAGTTTCCTTCTGATAGAGAGATTTATATACTTAGAGCCGTTATGATGACGAGTGGTTATACAGTCACTGTAATTAATGTCATCATCATTCATAGGTAATAACAGCCCTTTTATCATTAAAACCATAGCAGTTTCACGTTTGGTTTACGATGCTTATTCATCAGTCTTCATTTTCTGAAACTTTGATCTCCATAATATACATAAACAACGAGTAAGTAATATGATGACAGGAAATTCGTTTGTTAATAAATATTTATGATAATTACGCTTGTATAATAAAACTCGAGCACATGTTTGTTGTTACAAAAATAAGCGACACGGAGACATCACTAATTGTAACAAAAGTATTTCGGAGGCGTGCGAGATCATCGAACGCTGTCCAGCCTTCCGCTTTCTTTATTGATAAAGTATGTCGCGAAGGAATGTCATTGCTTCAATCAATTTTATTTCAATTGGAAGATTTTAAATGTGAACGACATCTCTCGGAACGTTAGCTTGCACGTGCGATGTTTTAAAAGAAGAATGGTGCACAGTTTCAACAGCTGATGGAGGAAAGAGCGCAAGAGTGGAAACTGAAGACGGGCGGAGGGCAGCAACCACCACCTACAGCCTACTTTTAGCTCGGCTGCTTCCCTTCTACTCTCATGCGGGCCTCACGACTCCCCCCCCTCTCCCTCTCTTTATATCATACGCATATACATAAACAAACGACTGCTCTATAGATCCCTATTCAAAAACTTAACGTTGGAGATTTTTTTAATAAACATTTATCACAGTATATTATCGATCGAGGGATAGGAAAATATAGCAATATTAACTAGAAAAATATATGCATACATTTTTCTTCGTAAGTTTTGGAACTTAAAATAAAATATGTTGGAACGAAGAATTAGAACCTGACCAGCGGGAAAGTGAATGTCGGTCATGACAATATTTAATAACAATAAGAGACCTATTCTTGGAAGCATATCTTGTTAAAGTAGTGACATGTTGGATATATAGTCATATCCGAAATAGAGCGCGAACTTAAAAGTACTACCGGATAAGAGCCTAAAGTGGGGTGAGAGTTTATTTAGGCCTTATTACGTACTGTGAGGAAGGATGGGGGGGGGGGGGGGGAGGATCCACCTACTGTAGTGTGCCAGTAGGTGGTGGGAGGGAAGCAAGCGGATGTTCTTTTGAGGGGGAGGGGAGGTCCACTTACTGTAGCTTACCAGTAGGTGGCGGAAGGAAAGGAAGTGGAAGATTCACTTGCTCTGATTTTCCAGCAGGCGGAGGGAGAAGGAAGGGGGTTATGATATGCTTGGTGTGTTTTACCAGCAGGCGGTGAGAGGGAAAAGAGTGGGAGATCCATTTGCTGTGTCTTAACAGCAGACGGTAGGAGGAAGAAAATACGCTTGCTGTAATTTTCCAGCAGGCGGTGGGTGGAAGGGAGGGAGGCTCATGGTGTGTTTCACAAGCAAGGG
>WSXT02049876.1:0-13012 GCA_011762715.2 Neuroterus valhalla
ATTCAATGTACAGATGCATGTTTATATTTGCATGGTATCCAAGTGTAACTCAATCTATTTGGAGCTTTACGATTTCTTGTTGATCTGCGCATTAACTGAGCCTCTTTCGGTACATTGAGAGTGGTAGTAAAGGCTGATGGTCCGTAAACAGTGTGAATCTACGACCGTAAGGGTATTGATAAAATCTTTCAACTCCAAAGATAATACTGTAAGCTTCTTTGTCAATTTGAGCATATTTTCGTTGTGTATGTGTAAGTATTCCAGAAGCAAAATATATTGGCCTTTCCGTACCATTCGAATATTCATGGGACAGAACTGCATCAACGCCGTAGGGCGATGCGTTTGTAGTTAAAATAATTGGCAATTTTGGATCGAAATGTGCGAGCACATTTGATGAGCACATGTGTTCTTTGACTCATTCGAATGCTTTTTTGCATTCTTCATTCCATATAAATGGGACATTTTGACGCGTGAGGTTATATAAAGGATTTAGAGTAGTACTCAAATTTGGTAAAAATATGCCATAATTATTTACAAAATCTAGAAAGGATTGTAACTGCAATTTGTCTGAAGGAACACTTGCATTAACAATTGCATCAATTTCACTTTGCATTTTGTGTATTCTATGCTCATCAATTGTGTAGACACAATAATCAATTTGATCAGCGAAAAATATAGATTTCTTTTCATTTACACGTAAATTATATTTTTCTAACCTAGACAAGACTTCTTCTAAACGCTCTGGATGTATTCCCTTTGTATGTCCTGTAATTTTTATATCCTAAAAAACAGCAACGCCCTCAATGCCTACTAGGATTTTTTGTATTTCACGTTGCCAAATGGCAGGTGCTGATGCTGCGCCGAACATTAATCGATTACTCATGCATAACCCTTTGTGTGTATTCAGCGTAAGTAAATGTTTATTGGCTGGATGTACTTCTATGTTTAAAAAAGCTTTACTTAAATCAATTTTAGTAAATTTCTTTCCTCTCGCCATAGCTGAAAAAAGTTCATGAATAGTAGGTACGGGGCAATTATCAATTTGTAAAGAAGGATTTATGGTTATTCCGAAGTCGCCATATATCCTTACGTCACCGTCAGGTTTTACTATGGGCATGATCGTTTTGGCCCAATCCGATTGATTTAGTTTTGTTATAACTACTTGCTTTTCTAGATTATTCAATTCCTTTCCAATTCTTTTTCAATTTTATTCTTAATCGCTAAAGCAACTGATCTTCCGCGCATATACTTTGGTTGAACATTTTCTTTGTGCATTAATCGAATGTGAATACCTTCAACTTTGCCTAAATCTTGATCAAAATTTTTTTTATATTTCATTAGTGAATTCTCGACTAACTCTCCCGTCACATTGGCTTGCAAAGATTGAACATTAAAATCCTATAGAGTTCGGCGTGGGTGACGTATCCATTCTCTTCCTAATAGCGTATTTTTTTCTTCATTGATAATGTACATATTCAAATCGTAAGTAGTAATATTGAGGATAACTTTGCATGGCGCGTAGCCAGCTATTTGTGATTCTTTCCCGCAATACGTAACTAATTTCAAACGTGTAGTATCAATCTCTCTGTTACTATACAGTGTATTGAATTTACTCTTTGACATGATAGTGACAGCAGCACCGCTGTCGACCCCAAACTCTACGTTTTTGTTGTCAACCTGATAGGTAGTGACAAATTTCTCACGCTACCCAACCTGCTCGTTTTCAAGTAAATAAACGTCTACGGAAATTTTATCGAATTCTCCACATTCCGTATCTAAATAATTAGTCGGCGCGTTATTGTTATTCTTAGCTTCCATGCATATCTTAGCAATATGACCTTTAACATGACAGGCATTACAAATAACAAGATAAATCTGTTAGCGATTCATTTCGAACATTTTGGAGATGTTTCAAGCGATAACAGAAGAGCGGCGTGTGTGATGTTTTAGTGCGTGCGCAGTATTGACGATGGGAGACCAAAAACAGCGAACTTATTTCCATGTATTTCTTGTGCTTCATTTACCAATCAAACTTCTATTCGTTCTAATTGGACATCGAGTGTTCTTCCTAACTGACCTTTCCTCTAGGAAGATAAGTAAAGACCCAGAAGGACTAGCGCGTCATTATTGTTCGGGTTCAAGTTATTTAACCATTTATTTTAGACGTTTACGCAGCCCTCTGATTATTATTTGACCCGCAGCAGCTGAGTATCGTTTGCACAATTGGGTGACCCGTTATTCCTCATATGTGCTATTGTTTTGGTTTTTCAGTTGGAGCGTCTGATCATTACTCGAATTTGGCGTCGTGAACTTTCTGCGACTGACTTTCTTCGACACTTTTATTATTCAAGTGCTCCAGAATATAACTGATGTTATTCATTTATAAACCTGTTATATGCAGGTATTTCTAAACTTATTACGATGTAAGGGCGGATTACCGTTCAGAACCAAACATTTCAATTTCCCTTTTTGCATATTCTTTTCAAATTTTGTATAGATGGACCAATAATCGTCTGAAAATCAGTTGTTAAGACTCTAACAATATTGCGTGTAATGGAACTTGAATGCAGTTAGATCGCGTAAATGGGCATGGTCCGAAAAATTGATATCCAAATAGAGAGCATGTCCTTCGAACACTATTTTGTTAGGTCGCCAAGAAAAAAAAATTTTGGGTTCCTGCTAAAATAGGAACTACTTTTCTGGGTTAAAACTAAGCTTGCGCGAGGTATTCAGAATTTGTTAGGAAGCCTCAAACGAATAATTTCCGCTGAATCACTTTGTATTTTGAAGCCCCCTATCCCTCTCTCGGAGTCCTAAAAGTGGCCTCAAGACCTGGATTGCCAATTGTGCACAAAACTGAAACACATATGCTTTGTTTCTTCCTCCTTTGCCATAAATTATTTTATTCTGAAAAATGAAATATTTTTAGTTATTTTTCTACTTATCTACATTTGTTTGAAAATTTGTTTCTTACAGTTACTTCTCCCGAATAACATGTACATATTTCAGACTGTGCAAAAATTGAAATGTGATTAAACTATATGTGATTGAGTATTTTTGGCCATTCTTATTACCACGCGGATAACATAAGTTTTTTTTTTAACACGAACTCTCAAATTTCTGCTCCATTTAAAGTCGTCTCAACGAGCCTTCACCTTAGAAATAATCTGACAATACTTATTCCAAAACAATATAAAGGAAAGATTTAATTTTAAGTATTGGAGCTTTAGATAAGAGTCTCAGAGTATTGTTATCGAAAATGCCAGACTAATAGGTTTGGCTGTAACAATACGTCCAGCGATTTTTTTAATGCTAGTCTCGTAGTCAGTTAAATTTTTCAGACTGAATTTGATCCAAGCCTACCGTGATGCACATCAAAATGAAGTACTAACTTTATCAATCCCAGTATTTTCCCCCCTCGAAAGATATAAGCGAAGTTCTGCAACCAAATTTTTAAATCCACTCCCAGATCGAATCGCAATCTGTTTCACTCTAATTGGCTCTGGAGCCTCTGGCTCACAGAATTTGTATGAAATTTGTTGGTTCTGTTCTCAAAACTGATTGGATATATATTATGTTTGCAGGTTGTATCTGGTGGAGTGGCATCTAATAATTTTATTTTTGGATCTCTGAATACAGTTTGTTCAGGAATGGGATATTCATGTGTCAGACCTCCTTCTCACTTGTGTACAGACAATGGTCTCATGATAGCATGGAATGGAATAGAACGGTGGGTTACGAATTCCGGAATCCTCAAAAATAAGAATGATATTGCGAATGTTGATGTAGCAAGGAAATCGCCTCTGGGAGAGGATTGGACGTGCAGAGTACGAGAGGAGAGTATAAAATGTAAATGGATAAAAATAAAAGCTGCATAAGAACTGCTTTAACGCTTTATTCGACAGATTTTGAAATTTCTAAACTCTCAATCATCGAGTTTGTTTAATTATTTCGAAATGGATCCAGTAAGTGAGTTCTTACGCCAAAAGAGCAAAGTGTGATATGACATTCGTTTAGTATACGTCAGTTCGATATCTCATAAAATGACCTTATACCTTGAAGCAACATAAAGTTTTTACCCCTGGCATGAGAGCGTTTTATCATTGATTTTCAAGTCATTACGTCAGCAATTTAGATTAGACTCAAAGGCATCTCACTGTTTGTATCCAGCCTCTTGACCCTACTATTCAAGGGTCCATTGTTCTGCCTAATGCACGTGTTGTCATTCTCAAGACAAATAGCTTCGGACTGCACTTATTGGTGACCCGTCTTCTTCACTCATTAGATGAAGAAAGCAGCGACCAAAATGATAATTATCATCATCATACCGTTGGGCTAAATAATTTTTGGGGTAAGCCATACTCTTTCGGATCTAGCTGATGGGGATCAAGAGATTGGCATGAAAAGGTCGAGTAAGCGATGTCGAGGAAATAAGAATGAGACTGGTTTTGGATCGATCAAGAAGTCACGTGTTCTTTATCATCCAAACGACACAATAGTTTCCAGAACATTGCTCCGACACTGATCGCTTACTAGCCTCAAAAGCAATCACCCCAGGAAAAGAGTTCCAAGAAGCTGATATAATAATCAACTAGGAAAACCTCCCGTTAATTGTTCCTACTTCATCTACATGACAAAACAATTTTAGCGAATTTCTTTCACTTTTGTCAAACAGTGTTTCTTCTACGTCACATTCTTTAAAAACTCATGTCTTACCCACTTGGACCATAAACCTTGCACCGCACATATTCCGCAGGAATAGCATGCTATCCGCGATTACTCTACTCCCATCCTTTTCTTTATACGTCCAAGTCTTGATACCATACAGCACAAGAGATGCAGTCACATCATTATATAACGCAACTTTGGCTTAACTTGTTACCTTTCTACTTCAAGCGATAGCTCGTGCACTGCTTATAACCTTTCTATACTCATTAAATTTGCAAGAGACCATTCGGTCAGCAGTGGATAAACCTCTACGATATACGAAATCACCAACTTGTTAAATCCTCTCTCCGTTCAAGGCAATGTATTTGATGGCCACGAAAATAGGTAGTCTTCAGCTGCTGTCGGGAGTCGAACCCGAATCTACCAACTTTCGATCAGGTCCTCTAACCACTTAGCTACGGGGCGTCCAGCAACCAGAAATTTCTCATATTTCTCATGTTTCTGACAAACATGAAAAAAGGGCGCTTTCATCTGGTGTCGGTAGTAGAACCCGAGTCTACCGATTCCCGGTCGGGTGCTTCAACCAATAAGATACAGGGGCATCCAGCAACCAGAGTTTTCTCAGGTGCAATACGTTTCTTCAAGTTTCAATAGTTATCTCTCCTTAGGCTCGAGCAAACGCATCGAATTTATATCCTGAGAAGGCTACTTCAAACAAAATGATTACGTTATAACTTTGAGTTATTTTACGAGACGTTACGTTGTCGAAAAGGTTTTTCAATTACTTATAAAATGATCGGTTCTATCTGGTACTTTTTGGAAACTGAAAAAAACATGTTAATGACATCCATGAAAAAAGGACGCCTTCGCGCGACCGCTGTCGGAAGTTGAACCCGAGTCTACCAGTTTTCGATCTGTGGTCTAACCTCTAAACTACATGGGCGTCCAGCAACCAGAATATTCTTAGATGCCATACGCTACTTCAAGTTACAATATTTAACTCTCTTAATGCTTGAGCAAACGCGTCGAATTTATATCCTGAGTAGGCTAATTCAAACGAAGTTATTACGTTTCAAACTTCAATTAATTTACAAGATGTTAAAAGAAAGAAGTTTAGTGGTTAGAGCACCCGACCGGAAATCGGTAGACTCGGGTTCGACTCCCGACAGCGGCTGAAGGCGTCCTTTTTCATGGATGTCAAGTACATGTTTTTCCAATTTCCGAAAAATACCAGAAAGAACTCGAAAATCGACAACATCACTTGATAATTGTTTGGAAAACCTGGACAACAACCTAACATCTCGTAAACTATTACTCTTTTTCGTTCACGTTACTCTCAAGACCCTTACTCTCTATGCTTATATCCAGCACACTATCCACACTAGCAGTCTTACCATTATTTAGTTTCCTAATTGAGGATATGGTGTCGTCGATATCGACTTATTTCTTGCTATCTACAATCGGATTGTCTAACCAATATCTTTTGCGTAACCAGTTCCTTTTCTGACTAATTTTATTTTTACTTTCTCCTCTAGTATATTTTCTTTCCTATTTTTATACCTGAAATAATTTTATAAAATGATCCAAACTTCATTATTCTACCAAGCATCTACAGTCCTTCTTCCTTCAGCCGTAGTACCGCACAATCCGTGTGCTTTCTGAAGAATGTTACCTCGTATTACTATTCATGCACCCTCTACATTTGTTTTGTCTAATTCCGACATCAAGTCTTCTCCACGATGACATACTGTGGCTTTCGGCTTCGCACCGAGTATACATGTGTATCATTTTATGCCTGAAGCCGTTTCCGTTTTTCCCGTCACTGTTTGTTTTGAGGTCTTCGAAGTCACCGAGTACCATGTATGTACCTTCGCGTTACACATTGACCCAACCATTCGTCTTTCCGAGTAGCATGATTCTTTTTTCATCATCGCAAGTATCTATGGTCTTATTGAACGAGTCACACAAAGAATCCCAGCGGAGCTAGAGAGTCATTTTTTCACAACTTTGAAAAAAAAACAATATTTAAATTATTAATTATTTAAATATTGATGAGACCAAGTAGATAAAAACATTAACATCATAATATGAATAGACATGCCTGGTCAAAAACTGTAACATCAAACTTAAATCTTGTACATAACTTCTGCTGTTTTGCTACCTCATTCATGCTATGATATGACTACTGTATATACTATTACCATCCACGGTTATCATGAGTATCATTACCTGCTCCGGACCAAAGTTCCAGTCCCTCCCGTATCTCTCTTATGTTACATTCTTTTCTCTTTGTTTACGATAAATATGGAATATCTAGGTTCCTCACGCGAATTGT
Source organism: Neuroterus valhalla (assembly GCA_011762715.2). NCBI lineage: Eukaryota > Metazoa > Arthropoda > Insecta > Hymenoptera > Cynipidae > Neuroterus > Neuroterus valhalla. The sequence continues at coordinate 7,004 of WSXT02049876.1, forward strand.
AATTCGCAAGTCTGCTTCCTTCAGATCATTTACATCTCTAGCATTGCGAACACCTAGTCTCCATTCATCGCCTGGAACATTTACGGGAGTACGCCTTTCGTCAACAAGAGTGTCAATCCTATCCAAAGTTACGTTATTACTTACGTTGTTCATTATGTAAAGTATCTACCCAACTGCTACCTTGAAGTGAGAAATTTTTCCGGAAGTATAAAATCATGTCTGAACTGAGAAATTGAATCGTCATGAGAAACTCACATAAATCCCCATTACCCTCCATATGACTTCTAGACTTTCGAAGGTCTTGACACTTCCATGAATTTCCTTGAATTTCCGAAAGTTTCACACCCCCCCAAACATGTATAGAAATTTCCAGATTCTCACTTGTAATACATTCTTAAAATGTTGCATAACTGATCAAAACTTTCTATAAATTCTCCTGATCTTTCATGAATTTTCAAAAATTGACGAAGCTACCGTAAACCAAAGCTTCAACGAACTTCTTTAATTTCAAAACCAAAGTTCTAGAAGTAAAAATGTTCACTTTTTGAGACGAATATCAAAAACACATGAGAAGATATTTAGAAATAAAGGCGTGGATGGAGCTAACATTATCTTTAAATGTGTTTTTCAGAAAAGCAATACGCATTTGACCGCGCACCGCCTAGGAAACGACTGTGAAGGAGAAAAATCTGAGGTGCAATATAAGATCGATGCCCGGCTTTGTTTGAATGAAGAAACTTTTGAAATTTTTTGCGTAATTTTGAAACTGAATGTTTTGGGTTTTTTTCCGCTTAATCCTCCGACGAAAATAAATGATGAAACCTGATCTCGTTTTGAACTGACTATCTCGGAGGAGGAAATTTGTGTAGCTAAAAATTGTTACGATTGAAATACTCTTATGTAAAAAGGAATCAGAATTTGATCAACAATTTTCCCCCTATTTTCGTGGACAATAATTCTTTGCCACAGGAATTTTCAGTTTTTTGAATGAAATTATTTAAAACGAAGATGAGTAAATATTTTCTGAAGATTCATAGTCAATTCATGTGAGTCTTCTGCTTCTTCTTCTTCTTCTTCTTCTTAATTTTTTGTGATAGAAATTTCGCCAATAAAGGCCTCTTTCTAGGAAATATTTTCCGAACATTCCAACGACGTATCACTTTCCTTGGCGTTTCTGTTGGTTTTCGTAGGTAAGTATCATTTATGGAAATATTCCGAGTTATTCATTTAGTTCATGAACTGTTGCTTACTTAGTCGGGCGTGTGTGAGTTAATTTAAGAAATGTAATTTTTGAAGAGTTTGCGCGATTCCAACAGAAAAACGGAAGCAACTCGCCTAATAAATATGCCGAAACCTTAAAAATTTTCAAATGTATTGTTCTTTCATGTAACTGTTGTGGAGCAGATAGAAAGGATCTCAAACACATTGTTTTGAATGTTTGTTTGATGTAATGTTGTTTTCACAGGTATTGAATTTGAACTTTTTCAGTCTTGGAAGTTTTCCATTTCACTTTGCCTAATGTTCTAGACTGATACTTCAAAGTTGTAATATTATGAATGTTCTGTTTCCAAATATTGTCCTTTTAGGGATTAACTCCTAAACAAATATGGGAGATCTTATTCCACAACAGCTCCAATCTAAAAACTGATCAGGCTTGATCTGACTTGAACTTGGGTGAAGTGCAGTCCTATTGTTGCTTGTGAACATTGCTCATGGCAGAGGGTCAAAAATGACAGTCTAAAATAAATTGATCTGTTTTTGGATTTGAACTGTTTTCAATTTCATTTTACGGAAGAGCAAGCTGATTTTTCGCTACAAATTTCTTCAGATTGAAAAATCGATGTTTAATAATATATCCGTATTCATAATCAATGGATAGGTTGTGTGCATATACTATGTTCTTCCACGATTTCTGACTCGATCGATATGGATAGGAGAAATGTTGTTTTTACTACACACACGACAGGATTATGATTTATGTACCTTCTGTTGAACAAGTGCATTTTTATTAGTACTATCACTAGAAAGACCGTGGGCTCATATTCGACCATTTTCCACTCATGGACACGCTCTGAAGATAGATAGTTTTTTTTTTCATATTTTTTATTATTGAGGAGGGGGGAAATCTTACATAAGATACCCTGGTGTTTGAGTAGTGTCGAGATTCCTACCAACCATAACCCCTTCCTGTTTCCCAACTACCGAAGTCTTCGGAAACCACTTTCGCATCACTGCAAAGGCTTAGGCCACGGGCCAGTATGTCGAGCCGGCTCTCTCCTCCAAATTCGCTCTCCGTTTTCAGAGCTCCCATACTGACTTATCTTCGTCAACCGCTGTCAGGTGTTCGGTGAATTCGATGGTTTCTCCAAATTTGCTCACGCTTTCTCCTTCACTGCAGAGGGCAGACGCTTTTGCTCTTCAGAACGTGTGCCATGATGGCCTTAAGGGCAATTAAGAGCGTGTTTGATATCTGTGGTTTTTATGTCAAGGATTGGATAGTAAATACACCTAGACATATTCGAATAGTCTTCTTCTAAGTTCGGAAAGCCAATGAAGTAGAGCATCATCGTCACTTCTCCTTTCTTCTTATTTTGCTTCATGAGCCCTTTTTCCACTGAATTTACCCATCGCTCTACTGCTTGTATGAGAGCTAGATGCAAATTTCGTGTTGCAGGGAAGAATTATGTCTCACTATGTCAGTGCTTTCCAGACGTATCCGTTATTGACATCAGCACGTTTGATATTTTTGGACTCATTTTATGCACTTCATTTGCTTCTCTTGGGATCTCACATCCCGCGGTACGTTGCCTTCTACCTCTACTTGCAGAAGTTGGTTTCGCAGCCACCTATTCCCACTGCGCAGTTCATCTTCTTCGTCTTCTTTGCATTAGGGAGTGCTTCCATCTCAAGAAGCTTCTTTTGGTGTGCTTCCATCATCTGGAGTTGCTTGCGGAGCTTATCTTTCTCATTCCTAAGTTCCGTCACAGCGTCACCATCGGTCTTCCTCACAGAGCCTGTGGAGAATATTATTTCCGCCTGGAGCGTGAGACAGCTGCTTCTCTCACATAGCTCCGTCTTGGGCTTGTACATGCTGTTGAGCACCTGCACTAAATCTCTTGCGAGGGAAAAATTTTTTGCAATTGTAACCGTTTGGGAACTTGCGTCGCTCTCGCGTTGTATCACTTCTTTTTCGGGCGTACTTCCCTTTCTCTTCTTGGGCGGATTGCATTATGCTATGCTTTTCCTTCCTTGGTCTTCTTTACCCGATTCAGGCAACGACAGGATTCTATGCCTGGGTAGAGTCCTCAGAATAGAGCTTTTTTTCTGCGGAGGGGTAGCTTCCGAGTCTGTTCTGTACGTAACCATTGCCTCGTCGCTCATGTCCTTGTCCATTGCGTTTTCGTCATCTTTGATCTGTCCGGAATTGAGGTTGCCATAGAGTTTTGCCAGTACATCGTGATTGGAAACTTTCTTAGAATAATTGTCTCTAAATTAGCCAAGTATCTGTCAAACATTCTGAAAGTAATCACAGAAAAATCAGAATTCCGTGTTAAGGACAGTTGGCAATTCGTGAACAACATAAAAACCTTCAAAGTTCCTAATCAACATTTTCTTGTATCTTTAAATAAGGTAAATTTATTTTCATCAATCCCAATTAATCTAGCTCTGCAATGCATCAAAAATAAATGGGACAAAATTGCCTCTTATACTATTATACCAAGAGATGAATTCCTAATTGCTATTGAGTTTTGCCTAAGATCTACATACTTTAAGCATACCAATAAAACTTTTCAACAAATGGAAGGAGTAGATGTATCTATCACTAGAACGGATGATGGAACTCTTCTTACTAATTGATGTCATAAACAGACTTGGTCTGGTAGATATACTTGCACTTTCTTTCCCAAAATCCTTGGTCGCAAAAATTTTCGGACTCATAGATAGAGCAATTAAACTATCTCCACTGAACTTTAGACCACAAAATATTGAATAAGTAAAAAAAACTTTGATTGATAATAGCTACCCACAGGACCGGTCTTACCATGCAGGCATTGTAGGCAGTCGCCTAGAGCGACAAGAATTGAGGGGCGGAAAGTTTTATCGGAAATTTCCAAAACTTGTTCAATGCATTGGAATTGATTTCCCGCCTAGTTTGCTGGCACGCGTACGTACATTATAAGTGAAAAATGCCTGAATCGAGACAAAAAGTCGATTTATACAAGTCTCGACACTGATTTATATCGAATAGTCGATCAGTTTCTATATAAAAAATCATGTTAATTTCTCCTACAGTGTGTTGTGAAAAAAACATAACTTTCTCTGTGATTATTTGGGAACATTGGTGGTCGAGAATTAATTGTTAATTTAATGTTAACAACACGTGCGGTGTACTACTTCTAATTTCCTAGAAGTTTCGATACACGACTTTATTCAACGCTGTGCTTTGTCATGAGTGACAACCGTAAAAGGTTCAGCGGAGCTGAGTACCGCAAACGGGCAGCAGAAAAATCAAAGAAAAATGAAGAAGTCTTAGCAAAAACTCCGAAGTTAACTACGTTCTTAAAAAAAAAAAAACGAATTCCCAACAATTTGAAAAAGAAACTTCGAGAGCTTATAATGACCTAGAAGGTATTGTTGTGATTTATTTATTCAGTTCTTTCACCAGCTGACTTAGAGTTTGAAGTCTTACCAAAATGATCATACGATTATAATAAAATATATATATTGCATTAAAATATGGATCTGGCTTTTACGCATGCAAAAAATCTTACAAATACCAAAAACATTTTATTGTGCCAAAGAAATCTATATACTTAGTTGGAAATCAATACAGTGTTTCATCAACAAACACAAAGAAAAATTTGAAAAAAGACGTGGGAATACAGCGATTAAATTTTCTAGAGTCTAATGAACTTTTCCACTTATCGCTGAAGATGCTGTTTCTTCTTATTTGAGCAAGATTCCAACTGTCAGCATGAAAATGACTCTGATTCCACGTCCGATTCTCATACACAAATGAAAGAACATGAAATGACAGACGACAGAGATATTTCACCTTCCTAAAACGCGAGCAACATTCCTTGCAAAGAAATCTGCCCACTAAATTATCTAGCTGATCCGGCAACATGGATTATTAATGACGAATTTCGTGATCATATAACGCAGAACGGTTTCGATCAGGACATTAATGCTGATTTTTCTGAGTCTCAAAGGATGTATAATGACTGCATGCGCTACTTCATGGCTTCTTTCTTTTATCGAACACTCTTAAACGATGGGTTCAACGACTGGAAGAATGTTAGACATCGCATCACACATCACGAAAATTCAAACGCTCATCATGATTGCAGTATTCAATTCAAGGACAGAGCAAGAGTCCAAAGAAAATAGATGCAAACATCACACTTTTATATAAGGAAAAAATTTCTCACTGGAGAAACGTTTTAAGAAAAATCGTGGCTGTAATAAAAAGTTGAGCCTCACGGGGACTTCCATTCAAAAGGTAACGACGAAAAATTCGGTTCACAGAATAATGACAACTACATGATGCTACTAGAACTGATCGTTCAGTTTGATCCATCCCAGTGGACACGTTCTGTAAATGTTACATAACAAAAAGGAAACATTTATACATAACATTGTGACAATTGTGTACTATAACAATTACAGAACATAAAGGTTACACTGTTCTGTAACGCTGTTACTCTAGTTATACGTGACAGCTCTGGAATTTTGTTCTGTAACTTATATAGAACAGAGTGATAAGGCTGTTCTGTCACTAGTATGTCACACGTGTTCCATGAACGGAACATGAAAGTCATACTGTTCTGTAACACTCTTACTTTGAGGATATGTAACAGTTCTGGATTTTTTTCCCGTAACTAATATAGAACAGAGTGATGGAGTTATTCTATCACTAGAATGTCACACTCCCGCCAAAAATATACTTACGGATTCCATACAGAAACCGTACGGTTTCCGTACGGGTCCCGGTACGGTACCCGTACG
>WSXT02049887.1:2206-13011 GCA_011762715.2 Neuroterus valhalla
GGTGGGTTGGTGGGGTATGGGGGGTAGGCAACTCTTTTGTTCGTGCGGTCTGTTTCCGTTTTCCAAGAGAAAGCGGACGGGGGCAGGGGGGAGGGGGGGGAGGGGGGGGGGGGGGGGGTAGAAGATGTTATTACGGGGAGAAAAAATGTCACAAGAAAAACACAAAAAATTAAAAAAGAACAATAAAACGACTCCTTAAAATACGTTTTAAAGAACACACTAAAGATGTTTACAAAGCACCTAAAAAATGGACGGCAATGACTTAACATGCTTGGCATGGAGATCATCGTTTCGATTTTGGCGGAACTAAAATTCTAGCAAAAAACTGACAACTACAAAAAACTAATGTTTTCAGAAATGACCCACATCGTGAACAACCCTTCTGCTGTAAACCAAAGAACTGATACAGAAAATCTTTCCGCTTTTTACTTCCTTCTTTTAGCGAACATCAAATTTCGATCAAAAAGTTATTAGGAACTATCAAAGTAGAAAATTGGACTATCCATTGAGCGACCACAAATAGGAAAAAATAAAATAAAATAATGAACAATAAAATCTATCGAATTTCAGTCAATCATTATTATTATCCGCTAAATACAGATGTTAAAAAAGGAGAAATCATTTTTATTAGATAAGCCGGCCGGGTTATGAGAGCTAATTCAAAAACCGGACGAGTATCTATTCTCCAAACATTAGCCTTGAAATACTTGAAATCGTTTTTCATTACATGAAACATTTCAACCTCAGACTAAGAACTTACCAGGAATTTTTCTGAATTTTTTTTAATACGATGCGCTTGGAACCTATTCGTTTTATGCTTTCGTTGCGTGGAAAAAGGCTTTTTTATTTCCCATTTGTCGCGAAATCTGGTGTTTTCTCCGTCGCCATTTTTTCTACATCTACGTTTCGATCCTAGAGATGGTGTTATAGTCGAGCAGGAAATTTTCAAATTCGCTGTTATTTTGGCTCTACAGTATCGATGTGAATATTCTTACCACTGTTAGCATAATTATATACCTTGTTTGAGAAAACATTATTCAATATCACCCTCGAAAGTGATGACGATGGTCCCAGTGCAAATGTCTTTGCACTAGGTGTCCAAAATGATATTCTACAGGAAGTTTTCTACAAAGTAATATCCAAAGTGACCAAAATTACCGTCGAAAGTGATGACGATGGTCCCCGTGCAAATGGCTTCGCACTAGGATTCGGAAATGATATTGTACAGGAAGTTTCCTACGAATTGATATCCAACGTGACCAATATTAACCTCGGAAGTGATGACGATGGTTTCCGTGAATCCGACTTTGCACTAGGTATCCAAAATGATATCCTACAGGAAGTTTTTTACAAACTGATATCCACAACACCAATATTAACCTCGAAAGTGATAACGATCGTTTCCGTGAAACTGGCTTTGCACTAGGTGTCCAAAATGATATTCTACAGGAAGTTTTCTACACATTGATATCCAAGGTGACCAACATTACCCTCGAAAGTGATGACGATGGTCCCCGTGCAAATGGCTTTGCACTAGGTGTCCACAATGATATTCTATAGAAAACTTTGTACGAATTGATATCCAAATGACCATAATATTAACTTTGAAAGTGATGACGATGGTTTCCGTAAATCTGGCTTTGCACTAGGTGTCCAAAATGATATTCTACGGGAAGTTTTGTACAAATTGATATCCAAAGTGACTATAAGATTAACTTTGAAAGTGATGATGGTTTCCGTGAATCTGGCTTTGCAGTAGGTGTCCGAAATGATATTCTACAGGAAGATTCCAAAAATTGATATCCAAAGTGACCAACATTACCCTCCAAAGTGATGACGATTGTCCCAGTGCAAATGGCTTAGCACTAGGTGTCCAAAATGATATACTTCAGGGAGTTTTCTACAAATTGGTATCCAAAGTGACCATAATATTAACCTCGAAAGTGATGAAGATGGTTCCCGTGAATCTGGCTTTGAATAGGTCTCCAAAATAATATTCTACAGGAAGTTTTCTACAAATTGGTGTCCAACGTGACTAATATTACCTTCGGAAGTGATGAAGATGGTTTCCGTGAATCTGGCTTTGCACTAGGTATCCAAAATGATATTCTACAGGAAGTTTCCGACAAATTGATATCCGAATTGACCAACATTACCCTCCAAAGTGATGACGATGGTCCCCGTGCAAATGGCTTTGCACTAGGTGTCCACAATGATATTCTACAGAAAACTTTGTAAGAATTTATATCCAAAGTGCCCATAATATCAACTTTGAAAGTGATGACGATGGTTTCCGTGAATCTGGCTTTGCACTAGGTGTCCAAAATTATATTCTACAGGAAGTTTTGTACAAATTGATATCCAAAGTGACTATAATATCAACCTCAAAAGTGATGACGACGATTTCCGTGAATCTGGCTTTGCACTAGGTTCCCAAAATGATATAATACTGGGAGTTTCCTACGAATTGATATCCAACGTGACCAATATTAACCTCGGAAGTGATGACGATGGTTTCCGTGGAACTGGCTTTGGACTAGGTGTCCAAAATCAGATTCTACAGAAAGTTTTCTACAAATTGATATCCAAAGTGACCAAAATATAAACCTTGAAAGTAATGAGGATGGTTTCCGTGAATCTGGCTTTGCACTAGGTGTCCAAAATGATATTCTACAGGAAGTTTCCGACAAATTGATATCCAAAGTGACCACCAATACCCTCCAAAGTGATGACGATGGTCCCCGTGCGAATGGCTTTGCACTACGTGTCCAAAATGATATTCAACAGGAAGTTTTCTTCAAATTGATATCCAAAGCGACCAATACTAACCTCGGAAGTGATGAGGATGGTTTTCGTGAATCTCGCTTTGCAGTAGGGGTCCAAAATCGTATTCTACAGGAAGTGTTCTACAAATTGATATCCAAAGTGTCCATAATATTAACCTCGAAAGTGATCACGATGGTTTCCGTGAATCTGGCTTTGCACTAGGAGTCCTAAATGATATTCTACAGGGATTTTCCGACAAATCGATATCCAAAGTGACCGAAATTATCCTTCAAAGTGATGACGATGGTCCCCGTGCAAATGGCTCTGCACAAGGTGTACAAAATGATATTCTACAGGAAGTTTTCTACAAATTGATTTTCAAAGTGACCAATATTAACCTCGGTAGTGATGTCGATGTTTTTTGAGAATCTGGCTTTGCACTAGGTGTCCAGAACCAGATCGTACAGAAAGTTTTCTACAAATTGATATCCAAAGTGACCAACATTATCCTCCAAAGTGATGACGAAGGTCCCCGTGCAAATAGCTTTGCACAAGGTGTCCAAAATCCTATTCTATAGGAAGTTTTCTACACATTGGTATCCAAAGTGACCATAATATTAACCTCGAAAGTGATGAAGATGGTCCAGTGCAAATGGCTTTGCACAAGGTGTCCAAAATGATATTGTACAGGGAGTTTCCTATGAATTGATATCCAACGCGACCAATATTAACCTCGGAAGTGATGACGAAGGTTTCCGTGAAACTGGCTTTGGACTAGGTGTCCAAAATCAGATTCTACAGAAAGTTTTCTACAAATTGATATCCAAAGTGACCATAATATAGGCCTTGAAAGTGATGACGATGGTTTCCGTGAATCTGGCTTTGCACTAGGTGTCCAAAATGATATTCTACAGGAAGTTTCCGACAAATTGATATCAAAAGTGACCAACACTACCCTCCAAAGTGATGACGATGATCCCCGTGCGAATGGCTTTGCACTAGGTGTCCAAACTGATATTCGACAGGAAGTTTTCTACAAATTAATAACCAAAGTGACCAACATTACCATCGAAAGTCATGACGATGGTCCCCGTGCAAATGACTTTTCACTAGGTTTCCAAAATGATATTGTACAGAAAGTTTTCTACAAATTAATATCCAAAATGACCAACATTACCCTCGAAAGTGATTACGATGGTCCCCGTACAAATGGCTTTGCACTAGGTGTCCAAAATAATATCCTACAGGAAGGTTTCTACAAATTATTATCCAAAGTGACCAACATTAACCACGAAAGTGATGAAGATGGTCCCCGTGCAAATGGCTTTGCACAAGGTGTCAAAAATGATATTCAACAGGAAGTTTTCTACAAATTGATATCCAAAGTGACCAGTACTAACCTCGGAAGTGATGAGGATGGTTTTCGTGAATCTCGCTTTGCACTAGGGGTCCTAAATCATATTCTACAGGGATTTTTCTACAAATTGATATCCAAAGTGACCATAATATCAACCTCAAAAGTGATGACGATGGTTTCCGTGAATCTGGCTTTGCACTAGGAGTCCAGACTGATATTCTACAGGGATTTTCCGACAAATTGATATCCAAAGTGATCAATATTATCCTCCAAAGTGAGGACAAAGGTCCCTGTGCATATGGCTTTGCACAAGGTGTCCAAAATCCTATTCTATAGGAAGTTTTCTACAAATTGGTATCCAAAGTGACCATAATATTACCTCGAAAGTGATGAAGATGGTCCCAGTGCAAATGGCTATGCACAAGGTGTCCGGAATGATATTCTACAGGAAGTTTTCTACAAGATGATATTCAAAGTGACCAATATTAACGTCGGAAGTGATGAGGATGGTTTTCGTGAATCTCGCTTTGCAGTAGGGGTCCAAAATCGTATTCTATAGGAAGGGTTCTACAAATTGATATCCAAAGTGTCCATAATATTAACCTCGAAAGTGATGACGATGGTTTCCGTGAATCTGGCTTTGCACTAGGAGTCCAAAATGATATTCTACAGGGATTTTCCGACAAATCGATATCCGAAGTGACCGAAATTATCCTTCAAAGTGATGACGATGGTCCCCGTGGAAATGGCTTTGCACAAGGTGTAATAAATGATATTCTACAGGAAGTTTTCTACAAATTGATTTTCAAAGTGACCAACGTTACCCTTGAAAGTTATTACGATGGTCCCCGTGCGAATAGCTTTGCACTAGGTGTCCAAAATGATATTCTACAGGAGATTCCTACAAATTTATATCCAAAGTGACCAACATTAACCTCGAAAGTGATGAAGATGGTCCCACGTGCAAATGGCTTTGCACAAGGTGTCTAAAGTTATATTCAACAGGAAGTTTTCTACAAATTGATATCCAAAGTGACCAATACTATCCTCGAAAGTGATGAGGATGGTTTTCGTGAATCTCGCTTTGCACTAGGGGTCCAAAATTATATTCTACAGTGAGTTTTCTACAATTTGATAACCAAAGTGACCATAATATTAACCTCGAAAGTGATGAAGATGGTCCCCGTGCAAATGGCTTCGCACAAGGTGTCCAAAATGATATTCAACAGGAAGTTTTCTACTAATTGATATCCATCGTGACTAATATTACCCTCGGAAGTGATGACGATGGTTTCCATGAATCTGGCTTTGCACTAGGGGTCCAAAATCATATTCTACAGTGAGTTTTCTACAAATTGATAACCAAAGTGACCATAATATTAACTTCGAAAGTGATGACGATGTTTTCCGTCAATCTGGCTTTGCACTGGGAGTCCAAAATGATATTCTACAGGGATTTTCCGACAAACTGATATCCAAAGTGCCCAGCATTATCCTCCAAAGTGATGATGAAGGTCCCCGTGCAAAGGCTTTGCACAAGGTGCCAAAATGATATTCTACAGGAAATTTTCCACAAATTGATATCCAAAGTGACCAATACTAACCTCGGAAGTGATGAGGATGGTTTTCGTGAATCTCGCTTTGCACTAGGGGTCCTAAATCATATTCTACAGGAAGTTTTCTACAAATTGATATCTAAAGTGACCATAATATCAACCTCAAAAATGATGACGATGGTTTCCGTGAATCTAGCTTTGCACTGGGAGTCCGAAATGGTATTCTATAGGGATTTTCCTACAAATTGATATCCAAAGTGACCAACATTATCTTCCTAAGTGATGACAACGTCCCCGTGCAAATGGCTTCGCACAATGTGTCCAAAATGATATTCTACAGGAAGTTTTCTACAAATTGGTATCCAAAATGACAATAATATTAACCTCGAAAGTGATGAAGATGATCCCAGTGCAAATGGCTTTGCACAAGGTGTCCAAAATAATATTCTACAGGAAGTTTTCTACAAGATGACATTCAAAGCGACCAATATTAACCTCGGAAGTGATGAGGATGGTTTCCGTGAATCTGGCTTTGCACTCGGAGTCCAAAATGATATTCTACAGGGATTTTCCGACAAATCGATATCCAAAGTGACCGAAATTATTTTTCAAAGTGATGACGATGGTCCCCGTGCAAACGGCTTTGCACAAGGTGTACAAAATGATATTCTATAGGAAGTTTTCTACAAATTGATTTTCAAAGTGACCAATATTAACCTCGGTAGTGATGACGATGTTTTTCGTGAATCTGGCATCGCGCTAGGTGTCCAGAATCAGATCCTACAGAAAGTTTTCTACAAATTGATATCCAAAGTGACCAACATTATCCTCCAAAATGATGACGAAGGTCCCCGTGCAAATGGCTTTGCACAAGGTGTCTAAAATCCTATTCTATAGGAAGTTTTCTACCAATTGGTATCCAAAGTGACCATAATATTAACCTCGAAAGTGATGAAGATGGTCCCAGTGCAAATGGCTTTGCACAAGGTGTCCAAAATGATATTGTACAGGAAGTTTCCTATGAATTGTTATCCAACGCGACAAATATTAACCTCGGATGTGATGAGGAGGGTTCGCGTGAATCTCGCTTCGCAGTAGGGGTCCAAAATGATATTCTACAGGAAGTTTTCTACAAATTAATATCCAAAGTGACCATAATATTAACCTCGAATGTGATGACGATCGTTTCCGTGAATCTGGCTTTGCACTAGGTGTCCAAAATGATATTCTACAGGGAGTATCCGACTAATTGATATCCAAAGTAACCAACATTACCCTCCAAAATGATGACGATGGTCCCCGTGCAAATAGCTTTGCACAAAGTGTCCAAAATGATAATCTGCAGAAGGTTCTCTACAAATTGATATCCAAAGTGACCGTAATATTATCCTCGAAAGTGATGACGATGGTTTCCGTGAATCTGGTTTTGCACTAGGTGTCCAAAATGATATTCCTCAGGGATTTTCCGACAAATTGATATCCGAAGTGAACAACATTATCCTCCAAAGTGACGACGATGGTCCCCGTGCGAATGGTTTTGCACAAGGTGTTCAAAATGATATTCTACAGCAAGTTTTCTACAAATTGATATCCAAAGTGACCATTATATCAACCTCGAAAGTGATGACGATGGTTTCCGTGAATCTGGCTTTGCACTCGGAGTCCAAAATGATATTCTACAGGGATTTTCCGACAAATCGATATCCAAAGTGACCGAAATTATTTTTCAAAGTGATGACGATGGTCCCCGTGCAAACGGCTTTGCACAAGGTGTACAAAATGATATTCTATAGGAAGTTTTCTACAAATTGATATCCAAAGTGACCGTAATATTATCCTCGAAAGTGATGACGATGGTTTCCGTGAATCTGGTTTTGCACTAGGTGTCCAAAATGATATTCTACAGGGATTTTCCGACAAATTGATACACAAAGTGAACAACATTATCCTCATAAGTGTTGACAAACGTCCCCGTGCAAATGGCTTCGCACAATGTGTCCAAAATGATATTCTACAGGAAGTTTTCTACAAATTGGCATCCAAAGTGACCATAATATTAACCTCGAAAGTGATGAAGATGGTCCCAGTGCAAATGGCTTTGCACAAGGTGTCCAAAATGATATTCTACAGGAAGTTTTCTACAAATTGATATCCAAAGTGACCAATACTAACTTCGGAAGTGATGAGGATGGTTTTCATCAATCTCGCTTTGCACTAGGGGTCCAAAATCATATTCTACAGGAAGTTTTCTACCAATTGATACCCAAAGTGACCATAATATTAACCTCGAAAATGATGAAGATGGTTTCCGTGAATCTGGCTTTGCACTAGGATTCCAAAATGATATTCTACAGGGATTTTCCGAGAAATCGATATCCAAAGTGACCGAAATTATCCTTCAAAGTGATGACGATGGTCCCCGTGCAAATGGCTTTGCACAAGGTGTACAAAATGATATTCTACAGGAAATTTTGTACAAATTGATTTTCAAAGTGACCAATATTAACCTCGGTAGTGATGATGATGTTTTTCGTGAATCTGGCTTTGCACTAGGAGTCCAAAATGATATTCTACATTGATATTCCGAAAAATTGATATCCAAAGTGACCAACATTATCCTCCGAAGTGATGACAATGGTCCCCGTGCAAATGGCTTTGCACAAGGTGTCCAAAATGATATGCTACAGGAAGTTTTCTACAAATCGATGTCCATCGTGACTAATATTAACCTCGGAAGTGATGACGATTGTTTCCATGAATCTGACTTTGCATTAGGGGTCCAAAATCGTATTCTATAGGAAGTTTTCTACATATTGATATCCAAAGTGACCATAATAATAACCTCGAAAGTGATGAAGATGGTCCTCGTGCAAATGGCTTCGTACAAGGTGTCCAAAATGATATTCTACAGGAAGTTTTCTACAAATTGATATCCAAAGTGACCAATATTAACCTCGGAAGTGATGGGGAGGGTTTACGTGAATCTCGCTTTGCACCAGGGGTCCAAAATCATATTCTACAGGAAGTTTTCTACAAATTGATATCCAAAGTGACCATAATATCAACCTCGAAAGTGACCTTCAGATTTTGCTCATGCCAGTCTGTTTCACCTTTTTTTTTTTGGACCTCGACTTGTATCTGCGATTAAGAAACTACATAATAGTAAGGTTGCCGGTGTTGATGGTATTTCCTCTGAAATGCTTGAGTTCGGTAGCAGATATTTATTCGTGTGGCTGTTTGAATTTATGAAAATGTGTGCTGTGAATAGCAAACTTCTGAACGATTGGAGAAAGGTGATTATTGTCCCAGTCTAGAAGGGAAAGGGTGATCCAGGTGACTGCAATAATTATAGAGCGATTAGCCTGCTAAGTACTGTAAGAAAAAAATTTACCAGAATACTTAATAATGAAACCATGGGGGTAACAAAGGAAAGGATCTGGGAAGTCCAATGTTGATTTATGCCAGGTAGATCATGTGCAGATCAGGTATTCAGCTTGAGACATTTGGAAGGCCCTAAAAGAATATGTAGGCGTTAGGCAAGGATGCGTTATGTCCTCTTGAATGTTTATTGTATACAGGAAAAAATGTCTGAGTATGGTTCTCTTCGACGAGGAAGGTGTTGATCTTGGGACAGTAAAAGTTGGTGGCCTTGCGTTTGCAGATGACAAGATCGCTACGGCAGAATCAGCCAAGGATATGCAGAGGACGATAAGCAGACTGGATACCAGCATGAAGAGCATGGGTCTTAACATTAACGTCAATAAAACAAAAATCGTGGTGTTTGAATGTAAGGATGTAAAAACACATTGCAATATTACTCTACATGTAGGGACCCTCCTAGAAATAATCAATTCAAAACATTTGAGAACGATAGAAAGAAATTTGAATTGTTGCCAATCGTGTTTCTTAATCGTGTGTGCACGATTGGGAACGATTCAGCGTTGCGAAGTTTCAATTGTTTCCAATCGGGTTAATTGGTAGTAGGATTTGAGGTTATAAGGTGAAAATTTGATGGCAGCACTTTCGCGTCGCGGGAATAATTTGAAAACGTTTATTTTATTCTGCTTCCGAAGCAAAACATTAGGAGCAATATTTTCATTCAAAAAAAGTAATTCAATGTTTTTAAATAATTCCCGCGAGCTGAAAGTGCAGTCGTCAACAGATTTGCGAATGAGGCCATGTTTTTTCAAATGAAATTATTTATTCCATTTAAAATAATTTTGAAATAAAAACATTCAGTATATTGAATGAATAACTTAAAATATATCAAGTAGAGAACTTGCTACTTTGTCATCCTCTGCGACACTAGAATCACTCACTTAGAAGTAAGTTCGAGTCGGCCAAAGTGCCGGGTATGGGGTCCAACACTAAATTTTAATTCTTTGTAGGAGCTTCGAGAATGCCCCCCGCTGTTCAATGCCTGCCGATAAGTACCTTCCCCTTGTCCTTTTCCTCCTAGTGACAAGCGCCGTTTTTCCGACTGGAAATTCAAAGAAAATAATTATTGTGTGCCGAAGGAACTTATTTTAAGAACTGTTATATAGGCTACAAGAAATTATGAAATTCCTCATTTGTTATCGGGCAAAGTAAAAATTTGTTGTTTTAACTATTAGGACTCAAAATTTCTAAAGTAATAGGTTTGTCAATACGAAAATGTCCAACTTCTTATATTTAAGTTACCAATATTAAATCTTCACAGATAATTGAGAATTTTCTCAACCTACTATGATATTGATTTGAAGTAATTTTATGAATTACGAATGACGAAAACTGCGTCGAAATTTTCAATTTCCGAAATTGAACGATTCAAGTTGTCTTATTTACAAATTTTGAATTTAGAAAGATTGAGTTCGCAAAATTTCCAATTTTTTTATTTTAGCACGAAGGCTGCTTCCAACTATGAATCCTCTCTTTTCGAAGCTTTAATCTTGGATAAGTCAATTTTATCTATTCTGAACTTTGTGAATCTATTTTAGTTCGACTACGAAAAGACTTACTTTTTTAAATTTCAAAATTTTCAATTAGTTTTATTCGAGCTGGGAAAGTTTTAATTTGGCAATCTTTTATTGTTCTTATTCGAAAACTTTCTACTCAACATGGTTACTCTCATTCCCAAATCAACTTAT
>WSXT02049898.1:0-13011 GCA_011762715.2 Neuroterus valhalla
AATTCTACATCGAGAGTACCCTTTGGTAACACGAAACCTTATCTAGATTCACACACATAACCAGTCACACAAATAGTACGCACACTACAGTGACACAACTGTGACACGGTAGAGCGTTACGCGTGACATTAGAGATTTCTTATATTTGATTCAATGATTTCAATGAGGTTTGTTGACTCGAATTGCTCATTGCCCTGGTATAAGGTGGACTTAAAGTTGAATATTTTGAAAAAAATCGCAAATTCTAGATTCGTATTAGGAATATTCTTCTCCAAACCAAAAAATGCATCTAATCTATTTGGATGTATCAAAAAATTATAAATTTAGGTTTTGGCTTATAATTTCATGAAGGAAAGCTTAGTTACTATTTATTACCTAAGTGATCACTTGTCAGAACAGTAATTTCCGTTTTTGTTTTTTCGGTTTTCAACGAAGCCTTCGACTTCATCACCGTAAAGGTACGTGATTCCAACTTCCAATTAAAAAATTATCATTTGCGGGCAGTGCGAATCGAACACGAAACCTTCCAATTAGGCAGGCAGAGTACTGCTATCTGAGCCACTGGCCAACTGAAAGTATTTCTCGATAACCTCCGTGTTAAGTGCAGCAGAAACTTCTAAAGCCGATTTTCTTGAAAAAAAAATCAGCAAAGCGCATATTGCTTCTTTGTGGAATCATAACTCTGGTGATGAAAAAGAAAAAAATAATAAAACTATCATAAATAAAAATCGATATTCAAAATAAGCGGTTTCCTTTTTTGGATAGCTTGACGTAGTTTTTGAACAGCTCTCATCCTCGAATATTGACAAATGGTATCAAGTAAATTTTGTTCGCTTACTCTCCATTTAAACTTAGGTCATTGAGTTAAGAAACCTTGAAACTTGCACCCTTAAGACGCCAAATCTTGCAAGACTTAATCACATCATTAATTAAACAATTATTTGAAGTTTACCTTAACTGGAAATTTCTGGGAGCCCTCGAAACCGACGAACGGTGGTTCGCTGTTGGGTGCTTCCACAGTCTCATTGGTTACATTAACGTCGGAAATTGCGTCTAGAATGTTGACCGGAAATCCGTCCTTTCTCTCTTTGTCGATCTCAACTTTAGTGTCACAAACTATCACACGACACATATTCTCGTTTGTCGAGTCCATTGAATCCTTCTGGTCGTCTAGCGAAGATAATGATTTATTGTCTCTGCTTTCTGCGATACTCTCGATATTGTCATACACTCCAGAAGTCGGGGCAACTTCATTTTCGAAGATGTTGTCTGCTCCATAACTTGAAGAGGCCTGTACCTCATGAAAGTTGTTCCTTCCAAAACTTGGAGAAGCCCCTTTCTCAAAGATGTCGTCCGCTCCGGAAGATGCTTCTTTCTTGAGGATTCCATTCGCTCCAGAAGTTGAAGAAGCTTCTTTCTCAAGGATATCATCCACTCCAGAACCCAAAGAGGACTTTTCTTCGAGAATACTGTCTACTCCAGAACTAGAAAAGGGCTTCTGCTCGAAGATAGTGTCTGACCCAGGACCTGAAGAGACCTTGAGAATATTGTCTACTCGAAAAATTGAAGAAGTCTCTCTCTTGAGGCTTGCGTCTACTTCAAAACTTGGAAAGGCCTTCTTCTTAAGGATTTCGTCTGCTCCAGAGGTTGGAGAGACCTCTTTCTCAAGGATGTCATCCGCTCCAGAACTCCAAGGGGCTTCTTTCTTAAGGATGTTATCTGCTGCAGGACTCGGAGAGGCTTCTTTCTCAAGGATGTTATCCACTCCAGAACTTGAAGAGAACTTTTCTTCGAGGATACTGTCTACTCCAGAACTAGAAAAGCGCTTTTTTGAGAAGATAGTGTCTGCTCCATAACTTAGAGAGGCCTCTTTCTCAAGGATGTCGTCCGCTCCGGAAGTTTGAGAGGCTTCCTGCTCATGGATGTCATCTACTCCAGAACGTGATGTGGATCCTTTCTCAAGAAGGTCATCCGCTTCAGAACTTGAAGAGGCCTCTTTCTCCAGGATATCGTCTGCTTCAGGACTCAAAGAAGCCTTATTTCCAAGGATGTTGTCTACTTCAGAACTTAAAGAGGCCCCTCTCCTAAGAACATCTTCCACTACAGAAATTGGAGAGGCCTTTTTCCTTAAGATATCGTCCGCTCCAAAACGCGATGAGGCTTTCTTCTCAAGGAGGTAATCCACTTCAGAACTTGGAAAGGCCTCTCTCTTGAGAATATTGTATACTTCTGAAATAGAAGGGGCCTCCTTCCTGAGGATGTCGTCCACTTTAGCACTTGGAGAGTCTTTTTTCTCGAGGATATCGTCTGCTCCAGAACTTGGAAAGACCCCTTTTTCAAGAATGCCGTCTGCTCCAGAACTCAAAGATGCTTCATTGTCAAGGAAGTCATCCGCTCCAGAACGTGATGAGGCTTCTTTTCCAAAGAGTTCATCCGCTTCAGAACTCGAAGAGGCTTCTTTCTTAAGGATGTCATCCACTCCAGGACTCGGAGAGGCTTCTTCCTCAAGAATGTCATCCGTTCCAGAACTTGAAGAAGTCTCTTCCTCCAGGATATTGTCCACTTCAGAAAATGAAAAAGCCTTTTCCTCAAGGATGTTGTCTGCTTCCAAACTTGAAGAGGCCCCTCTCTTAAGAATATCTTTCCCCATAGAAGTTGGGTAGGCCTCTTCCTTGATGATATCGTCTACTCCAAAACTTGGAGGAGCCTTTTTCTCAAAAATGTCGTTCTCTCCGGAACTCAGAGAGGCCTCTTTCTTGAGGATGTCGTCCGCTTCAGAACTTGAAGAGTGCGCTCTTCTGCGAAAGCTCTCCTGATTTCTTGAAATCAAAATTCTTTCTTCTTTGCTCCTTTTCATTTCTTCGTATCTGCTTATATTTTTAGCTTGAAAAAAAGGAGAAATCTCGCCAAGGTGCTGATAGTTTGAGTATATCGCATTTCTTTCAGTTGGAAGGACTTCGCAGGAAAAGCTGAGAAGAATGAGAAGCACATGGAGGAGTGGAAGATAAAAGGGCGAAAGGAGGACCGCAAAGGGAAACGTCGGGCGAAAAAGCTTGCAAGCACGCGACATAATCAGTCGCGTTTTCGGCGACACAACCCGGCCCAACTAGCCACCCTCATCTGCGAGAAAACATTGAAGACGACACCATTTTTATTTTTGACGCTCCGGATGAAGATTTCGGAATATTTTCTTCTCTCTCATTTCTTTCTTTTTTCATTCCGCACTTCTTGTAATTCTTTGTTTGCGATTTTCTTGCGATGTGGAAGATTTGTTTCCGGATGAAATTTCCATAGAAATCTGTTGAAAAAAATTGAGTTTTATAAAAAAATAGAAATAGGCAGCATATTTAGGAGGAAAATACGAGAGAGAAAGGTCTTTATTTTCAGTTTTTGAGAACACAAAAAAGAGCGACGGCAGTTGTTTGATAGTTCATGATAGATACATTATTCTGATAAAAGAATAAAATATTTCTTGATTCAAAGAATAATACATAGAAAATTTATTTTTAAATCAAACTCCTGAAAAAGAAATGTTTGATTATATTTCATGGAAAGGAAGATGACAAATTTTTTTCAAGAATTTCTTTTAGGATTGTAGAATTTTTTTGAATAGTATAAGAACTGATAATCCTAAGATATTGTACTATGAAGGAGCTGTGCAAATATTATGCTTAAGAGTCCTTTATATTCAACCATATGCAGAATAGTTTTTTTTTGTAAATATGATTTTTTGAATTTCAGAAGCTTGAAATTCCATTTTTTGATGGAGGACCGTCCATCGTATCAAACAGTTAGGGCGGGGGAAAGGAATTGTGAGAGAGGGGAATAGTGAAAGAGGGGAATGGTGAATAGAGGGAAAGAAGGAGACATAAAAACGAGGAAAGAAGGGGGTCATAAGCAAATATTGAGGAATGAGTAAATAAGGAAGAAAATGAGAAAGAATTAGGACAAGAGAAGAGAGGGAAAGTAAGGGAAGCAGGGATCAAGAGGATTGAGGAAGATGGAGATAAGGTAAGGTTGGGGTAAGAGGAGTATCAGAAGTACGAGAAAATTAGGAGAAACTAGAGAAAGTAAGGGGTCATACGGGAAATTCGGGGGATGGGGAAGAAAGGAATTCGAGGGGATTAATGATATAAGGGGTATGGGAAATAAGCAAATGAGGAGGAAGTAAGTGAAAGTGGGACATAAAGAACATCAGAAAAGGGAAACTGAAGGGTAGCATAGTTGAGTGAAATGAGGAAGAAGCAAAGAGAAGTGAAGGAAATCAGGGAATGTGAAAAGGAGTAAGGAAAAGTGATATGGAGTGAAGGTCCATGCGGATAAATGAGGTGAAGTCATAATTAAGGGATTGAGAGGATGAGAGAAATGGGACCTGAGAGAATTCAAGTGAAAGGGGTAATATAATGGACGATTCAAAGCATGGAAAATAAAGATTCAGGGTGTGGTAGAAAGACGAAATCGAGGGAGAATAGAGAAGCAAGGGATGGGAAAATAGGGACAGGGCGGGTAGATTGAGAAAAGTAAGTGGAGTCAAAAGGAATGCAGAACAAGGGAGAGAAGGAAAAGTGGAGGAATGTCAGGAGAGGGCAAAAAGAGTGGAACTAAGAGAAGTCGTAGGGGAGCAATGAATAATTATGAAGAGTATAAGAAGGGAGGGAAACTGAGGGAAGTGTGGATTGAGGGGTGAAAGAGGTTAACGGGAAGAGGAGGCGAAGTGACAGAAGGGTAAAAGAAGTATTGAGAGTGAGGGGGGATTAGAAGAAACGAGGAGGAATGAAGGATCATGCAGGGAATTCAGAGAAATCAGGGGAAGGAGATTTGAGGAGTTGGAGGATATGAGGGAAAAGAGGGGATAGAGAAATATTGGAAAGGTAGGAAGATTTGGGAACGTAAGGTTCACGGGAAAGAAATCCATAGCCAATCACAGACATCGTGGAGAATATATATATATGGGAACAACACAACCTGAAGCTTCACTTTCAGGTCAGCCTTGATAAAGTGAACTTCAAGTTTTACGGAACCTAGGTATCTTCTTCCTAATTTGTATGCACGATTGAAACCTGAAATTACTCCTCTTAATAATTAATAGAGAGTGATGGTAGTAGAAAACGCAGAGAAGGTATGGAGGGTAGAGGAAATATGAGAATGTAAGAAAAAGCAGGGAAACATTATGGAGAAGGAGAAGGAAAGAAGGTAGAGAAGGGATTAGTGGGAGGAATGTGGGAATAGAAAGGAAAATGAGAAAGAAAAAGGAGAGAAAAAATTGGACGAGAAATAGGTTAAAGTGAAAGAAAATGGAATAAGTCAGGGAAAGTGGGGGGAATGAAGTTAAGGCCTTTCCATTCGAAGAAATAATGGAAAGTCTAAAAAACGAGATTGGGCAACATCTGAAGAAATGAGAGGAAGGAACGAAAATGAAAGAAGATAAGAACAGGGAAAAAAACAATTATGAGGCATGATAGTAAATAAAATGGAGGAGAACTGGAGGAGTAATGCTGAGAGGAATATAGGGAAGTTCAGGTGAATTAGAGAATGTTAGAACAAGAGAAAAAAATTAAGAGCAAGGGAGTAGATGATGAAAAGGTAGGTGTGGGGGAAGTCAAGAATAGGGGACGTAAGAGAAGGTAAGTGGAAGCGAGAAAATTTAAGGAAGTAGGAGGAGTGATGTAAAGTGTAAAGTCTCAATTCTACATAAAATACGATAAAAATGAAAATAAAGGAAGTGTGGAAAGAGAAGGAGTAAAAGGGGTACGAGACTTCCAAGGTAACTCGTTACTTCGACTAATTCGAGCTCTTGAGTCTTTAAAAGTCATTCATTTCAGGTGTTTTATCAGTTTTTCTCATTGGGAAAATTTTCTGTTGAATAGGGAAGGGGGGGGGGCTGTTCTATGATTTGTGAAGAACAGAAACAAATTCCGTTCTTAGAAAAGCGCTTGTCATCTTTGTACAAAAACTGGCCTCATATTTTAAATAATAATAATAAATAATTCTAATGAATGAGTCATCTAAATTGACCATACATCCTATCAACTCAGGAAACAAAGATTTATTATTTGCTCTTCATTTATTTCAATCGACACATTCACATTTTTCTCCATTTAAATAACAATCTTCATCAAATCTCGTTCTCAATACGTTTCTTCTACATTGATCCTCTGTTTCATCCAAATTGGGTCATTTGTTTCAGATAGAAATTAAGATTGAACACGGAACTTCGAAATCACGTGGGCATGAAAATGTAAAAACTTTACCCCAAGTTATATCAAGCTAATCGTACTTTTCAAAACTTCCTCAACGACTCTACGAGACTATTATATCACAAAGCAGACTTTTTAGAGCGAAAGGTTTCATTAATGGAAGAACTTTAACGTGCTTTTCCAGCTCGACTAAGTATGTGTCCGCGTTTAGCAGATATACATGTGTAATCACCATTCTGGAGAAAATCAGATTTTTAACGTTCATTTCTTCCGTCACGCTCTCCGAGGCGAAATTGTCTAATGTTTTTCTCATGAAGAAGAATGCATTTTTCTACGAGCTTTATTCTGAAAGAGGTTCCCTTGGCTGACATCTTGTAGACATTTTTATGTGTAATTGGTTATTTGGTATCGAATAACACAAAGTGTAGATATGGTTCATCTGTAAGTTTGGATTTTTCTGTGCGAATCATGAAGCTCTTCACCTGAGATCATTGCTCTCCATTTTTTACTTTATTGCCCTTATCCTTCTCCTCACGATCGACTATTCTCCTTGTTCTTACATCCTCCAACTTTTTTTTCAATCATGTTCTCAACCGTGTACCAGATACCTTTCTGCTCTTACTCTCCTCCCTGCTACCATCTACTTTAATTAACCTACCTTCTGGCTCCTCAAATCTTTTAACTGTCCTTTCCTTTCCTACCCTTATAACGTCTTTCATCTGTTCCAACTCATCTGATTTTTCCTTCCTCGCCTTCAATGCCAATGCCTCTAATTCTTTTACTTTCCCCTCAGATATTCCATTTCTTTTCCACATTGTTCTTACCCACCCCTTCCATCCTCCCCCTGGTCCTTATTTCCTTATTTGATAGCTGATTTGGAAATCCTCAGGGTATCCCTGTCCAACTGCTCTTTAATTATTGTGGGCGACCTATACGTTCTGTCGGTGTTCTTGAATAGACTTTCTACCACGCTTTTCCCTGGACCCTTTTGATTATCTCTCTTTCTCTTTTGGAACAAGAGGTCTTCACCTTAACTTCCGTTAGCTTTTTCCTTTCCTTTGCGCATCGCTGGACGCCAAGCCACGTGATGTGCAGGAAGACTCCTCCTGAACTTTTACACTCACACTCCCCTTAGACGTTTCAAACGAATTCCGTAAAAATCTTTCGACACCTGTCAGCCAACGCACTCTACCACCTCCACCATTATGCAAGTACCACATAAGCAAATATTCGCCAACGCTCTTCAACAACCAAACGATGATATTCTCCATACCAGCGTCCTCACCATTGTTCAGTTTCTCATTTAATTATTCAATGTCGCGGATATCGGTACTTTTTTCCCCACTCAAAACGAAATCCTCTTACGTATCTTCTGTGCCAAAGTTTTCATGCCCTAAAGCTTGACCTGAATACAATTTAATAAAAAGAGAAACTGATAGAAAAACTGTGCGTATGCCATACTATTTTACGATCAGCATTCTTCACTTTCACTAATGCGTGATACCTGCTTGCTTCTTGAACAGGTTAGTGGACTCCATCATTCCACCATGCATCTTCAATCTTCCTTCCTACGGCCATCATACAGCGCACTCCAGACCCACTCATTAAGATGCTTTCCTCTTTAATGTTCTATGCATCTCCTACTTTTTGTACTGCCAACTTCGAGGCGTCCTTACGGTATGATGCCACCACACACGACAAGACTTGACGGTACTTAACCAAAAATATGAACAATAAAAAGCCATCTGAGAAGTTAGCGCTAGAAAGTGCTGCTTGTGGAATCGAGCAAGATGAAGCTAGAAGTTGGCCAGAAGTGAAAATGCTCGCTCATTCATCAAAGCAATAAATAAATGATATTGAAAGAGTTTTAAGATACTTCTGTATATTATCAGATACTTTTTTATGAGGGAAAAAATATAACAGTAGGCAAAATGAAATGTAACGTATAGTGTGCCATATTTTTTTTCAATTTCATAATATTTAAATAAAAATCTTCAAGTTCTTCTTGCTGCATATGCAATCTGATTGTTTTATTAATTTTTTTATCAACATAATAAAATATAAATTTTTGATCATCAGAATACTATTGAAACTTTCATACGATCTGTAATTTCAAGAAGCTCGCCGATCTACAAAGCTAGAACAATACGTCATGAAGAAAGAGAAATCCTTGGAAAATATCCCTCTTGGATCTCATTAGTTAAGAGGAATTTTTATTTCCAAAAAACATACACACGAACTGAGATATGAATTTGGTTTTCAAGAGGACGATTCAAGAGACGATTTCAAGAGCACATTCTCGTCGCGCGCTTCGCGCTCAGCCTTTGTACCTTCCTACAGTTGTATATAAAGCTTGTGAAACTCAAAAGCGAAATGTCTACTACTTTAATTTGATGATGATTTGATGATCAAAGTTTGTCCAAAACGGTAGAGAAGTCTTGTTGTCTAATTTTTTTCACATGTTGCGTAGTTTTTCTGAAAATTCAATTTTTCACTTATATTTTCTACGATTGAAAGGAAAACTACGCGTCCAATAAGAAAAGTTATAACAAATTTATATATCACGGGTGCATAACTTTTCTCTATCAATATTTTGTGTTAACCTTAGTCATTTTTTCCTAAATTTTAGTATTCAAAGATATTTTCCTGGTAAAGAACTTGGGTCTATTTCATTTTTCCTAAGCTTGTATCAATGGTCCAAAAGTTATTTTTTTTTCATTCTTTATGTGGTTTTTTATAAATGAAGCAAAAACTTATTGTCCTATCAAAAAGCTGAACCTACCAAATTTCTAGGTCTCTTTTTAGTGCACAAGTTTAGTCCATTTACATTTTCCGTACCTTACATAGTTTGATCAAAAAATCAATCTTTCTATTTTCCATTATTTTTTGTGCGACCAAAATTTGAATTTTTTATTTTTTGAGAAAACGCGAAAAGTTGTAAAGATCATCCCAGAGGGATCCCAAAAAGAAACATTTTTTTCTTGAATTTTTTTTTCATATCTTGCGTTGTTTGGCTAAAAATTCTCATTTTCTTTTATAGTTTTGAATTTTGGAAATACAATACCTCTGACAATTTTGTTTTCATCGAAAAAAATGAATAGGATCAATTGTTTCACTTTTTATGTACTACGAGAAACTGTACTTACGATTTTTGAGTCTTGGAAAAAAAGTCCGAAAAATGCGATCAAAATAGGAATTTCCGATTTTTTGAGAAAACTCAAAAAGTTTTATTCACGATCTTGTAGGGCTTCCAAGTAAAAACATTTTTGTTCTTTAACTTTTTTTATATTTTGCATTTTTCGTCAAAAAAACCCTCATTTTTGTTTATATTTTTGAATTCTGAAAATGCCATGAATCTGACATTTTCGTTTTCGGAAAAAAAATCATAGGGATAAACTGTTTCACTTATTACTTACTACAGGAAGCCGTTCTTAAAATATTTGAGTCTGAAAGAAAATAGTCTCAAAAATTTTAAAAAAGCTCCAACTCTTAGAGTTTCCTCACAAAATAGCTGGCTAACGAACCTGACCTTCAGTTTTCGATACTGAAAGAGTGTACCAAAGGGCAATGAAATAGATTCGTTTTTTCGTAATTAATCAGATCTAATTATGTGTATCATAATGTATTTTTACTGATACTTTCAAATCAGATTTTAAAATGTTCGTTTTCAATTACCTTAGAAGCTTATTGTTTAATAATAGTATTTTCATGATTAAAAATTTATATTTTAATATGTCGATGAAAAAAATAATTTGAGTATTTAGATCGAATACGCAGTCAAAAATAACTACCTCAGTGAAGCTCGAATTCATACAGCTTAAAAAAAATAAATAAAACGGCACGTTACAGATTTTTATTTGAATATCATAAAATGTAAAAAAGAATACGGCACATGCGTTTTATTTTATGTAGTCTCCTGTTATATTTTTTCCCACTTATAAAGGAAAGTATTTAGGAACATACCATAGTATTTGGATACTTTTTTGAATAGAAGTATTTTCTTTATTCATTTTCTGCACCCAAGAACTTTCCTGACCGCGCACATGCATAAGAATCTTATAACCTAAACGCAAGAACTGGCTGGCACCTTCATGCTTTACTCGCCGAGATAGCACTTTCTTGCTTTGATGAACGAGCGAGCATCTTCCAGTTTTAGCCAACTTCTAGCTTCATCTTGCTCGATCCTACGAGCAAGAGTTTGTAGCGCTTACTTCTAAGTTAGCTTTCTATTGTTTATATTTTTGGTTAAGGATCATCTAGTCGATCGTGTGCGTTGGTATGCTATCGTTAGGACGCCTCGACTTGTATGCTTAAGTAGCTTCTATGATGATCTACATCTTCATTAAGATTTTTTATAATATCCTAGTTGTATTTCCGGTTCCTGACAACTATTCGTCTCAACTCGCGTTTGGTTCGATGAATAATAATTCTTATCGTAGACAAAAGCGACGCATCAGCAATAATAAAAGAAGGAGGCTATAACAACAAAATCGTAGACCTTTGTACTGAAGACACACATGTGAAGCTCAAGTAGAGCCATACAAAAACGATGGTCATCAGAGCAAGAACCCTGCTGAATGACTCTTCAATTGACAACAAAACAATATCAATAATAATAATACAAAACTATCTGAACGCATGCGCGTGCGCAGGTTGGAGGCAAAACCAATACTGACTGCCGAAGAGAAGCAAGCACTAGCCCTGGGTGGGAGATCTCGCGAGCGCCAGCCTCCCCACTCCTGTTAGTTGATGCGGGAAAAACTCAAAACTGGAGGAAACCTGTAAAGGATACAAAGTACCGCGAAAACGCAGCTGAAAGTCGAATCTAAATTCGACTCCGATGGAAGTTAGCAGCAGCAAATATATTATGAACAATAGGAATAACTCTTTGGCTATCAAGTCATTGAATATCTCCTTATGGCCAAACACAGTGAGACAGCAGGAAAATTTCTGTCACGTAGCATGATGAATGGCAAATGTCTCTTGAAAATGGGATCAGGCGAATTTAGATTCCTAAAGCTCAATTACTTATCATTAAAATCATTACCACCTTTATCATAACAGACATTTATTTGTATTGCTATCTTTTGAAGATAAGCAGTACCCAATTTATCTTTGTCTGTCCAGAGAAATTTTCAACATGCAGTAGACTCTGTGACATTTCACGCTGCGACGCTTCCCGTTCTCGCATTTCTCCTCCTTTCGCCCGTCCCCACTCTTGTTGGGCACACGGCGCACACTCGGCGCGCCACGTGCGTGTATCGAACACGGACTTACACGTTGCGCGTGAGTGCAGACGAGTAGGGGAAATCTGACACTTTGC
This sequence comes from Neuroterus valhalla, assembly GCA_011762715.2. Classification (NCBI taxonomy): domain Eukaryota; kingdom Metazoa; phylum Arthropoda; class Insecta; order Hymenoptera; family Cynipidae; genus Neuroterus; species Neuroterus valhalla. Next base: position 11,521 of record WSXT02049898.1, read on the forward strand.
GTTAGCTTCCCCTACAGCCGTGGAAATGGGAACTGTCGCAGAGTCTACATCGAGTGTATCGAGCGTACATCTAAGAACTTGATCTTCTTAAAAGCTATAAGAATTTCAACAAATTTATTCCCTACTTTTACACCCTATAACTGAAAAACCACGTGATATAAAATTACCTAATGATCTTATGTGAAAAGGAACCTCCTCTGAATTTTCAAAAACCTGTCAGGTTAACTCTCACATAGAAAGTGGAATCGATTCTATGAAAGCTTTTCTCTGGGTTGGTCTTCGATTCAGACTGTTTCTCGCGCAAGCACGAGGAAAATGGAGTAAAATATTGAAAACTTGCACACAATGTTACAAAGTCACAAAGGGGACTTTGTTACAGTCAGAAACACCGACGCGGCAAATGGCTCAATTTCCGGAAAACCAGTGGTGTTTGAGATCGACAAGCGTGAAAGACTTCCGCCTGTGTACTGCTAAATCCAAGAACAGTAAAAAAGGAACTAAGTTCGTGAACCAAGAAGTTGTGCAATCGTGAAAGGTGAATACAAGTCAATTTTCCACTTGAAGAGCGTTTGTCGATAAGAGCTCAAGTTTTTTCATTCACTACTGAACCGTAATAACTTCACCGACCTCATGCAATTTCTAGATTTGATACAATTCTAGTCTCAGGTTCTTATTTCAAAACCCCCATCGACATGTAAACTGGACCGCTCATCTGGATGCGCGAACTCAAACGTAGTAGAAAGATAAGGAGATAGAGCTCTATCCTTTGCGCGCAGTGACGGCGCTAGCCTTTCGTGGGCCCCGTTTCATTATTTACACTTCTCAAATTCTATTTTTCCGGCAAATAAATCCCGAAACTTTCCTATGTAAGTTTAAGAAAATATTTTTTCGGAAAAATATATTTAGCATTGTGTGGAGATGCACGTTCATGCTTGAACGTGTATTTTTACATAGAATAATTATTATCATCCTGTTCGTTCATATTACATGAAATTTTCAAAATTAAAGTTTCTAATTTTATTTGGATAAAAATTTTTGATTTAAACTTTCAAATTTTATCTAATTGTTAAATATTTGATGCATGCTTACCAATAATTTATACAGTTTTTTGGCTAATTTTTTTTTGTTAATAATCAATTTTCTAAGTGGAATTGCCACTGTATATAAGAATCGATTCTCATATAAAGTAAATAAGAGAAGCTGAATATAATGGATTCAATAAATTCATTAGGATAAACTTCAATATTTATGATCTTAATTTCGTCCAAGTTCTTTATTTCGTAGTTTTATTTCGAAAAGAATATTATTTATTATATTTAATGTAGTGCATAATATTAATTTAGAAATTAATCATCGACAAATAAATATTATATGTCGATGCTGTAAATAAACGTTTTTCTAGGTTATGACGTCAAGTCAAAAATATAATAATATAATTGCCTGTGAAATGAACGCCCGTCGCTCACGTCGCTTTGCGTTCGACAAACAAAG
>WSXT02049909.1:0-13011 GCA_011762715.2 Neuroterus valhalla
GGACAGGGACTTTCAGAAAATAATTATAGATTTCATTTTAGGGCAGGGAGTTTTAGGGAAGGAGTATAATTTCACTTAGAACAGGGAATTTTTTTGATGGAACGGGAACATTTAAAACTAATTATAATTCGGATTTAGAAGAGAGGATTTTTCAATATCGTTCCTCCAATTCAAAATTTGTAACAATTTCAAAGTCCCCTCTTCCTAATTTTGAATAAAGAAAATACTTCAAGCAGTCTTTAGAGTTCTTGAATTGCGATAGAAAACTTGTTTACATTGTACATTGCGAATTCATCCTTTTTTAGTTGAAAAGTCAACTACTTGTTTTAAATTTAAACTTGTTTGTTGGAAATCAAAATTTGTTGATTTACCTCTGATTGAAATTGTAACTACTTCGTTAAAAATCAATTCATATTTTTTTGGTGAAAATTGAAGTATTTGGTTGAACATTGATTTTTGAATTTGTAAATTAAACTTTTTCTTTGAGAAATTATGTACATCGAGGAAAATTTGCCTTTTTTGTAGAAAATTAATCTTCATGGTCAAAAATATATCTTTTTGCTCAAAATACATCTATTCCCGTTGAAGATTCATCATTATACCTGAGAATTCATCAGTTTGGTTGAAAATAAATTTCTTCAACTAAAAATGTAACTGTTTCATTTCAAGTGGAAAATTGATCTTTTCTAGTTCAAAATTCGACAATTAGGTGAAAATTTGTTGGTTTAAAGTAGAAATTCAATCATTTCGTTGAAACTTAACACGTTTTTTTCGGTTAACAATTCAAGTTTTAAATTTAAACATTTTTCACGTTGGTCGACAAAAATGTCACTTTTCCTTTCTTGTTTGAGAATTTTTATTTTTATGGTTCGAATCTCAACCATTTTGAAGAATTTTTTTTTTTGCATCAAAATTAATTTTTTTGTCAGAAAATGAACTATTCTAGTTAAATGTTCATCATTTCAGTTAAAAATTCGTCTTTCTGGTTTAAAATTCAACTACTTCAGTGTAGAATCTATAATTTCATTGGATTCTTCATCATTTTGTGTAAAAGTAAAATAATTTGTTTGAAAGTTAGTTGTTTTCGTTTGTTGAAAGTAAGTTTTTTTTATAAATAATTTTTTTTAACTGAAAATTTAACTGATTCCAATCGAAAATCCCATATTTTTTGTAAAGAAATCATTTATTTCATCCCTTTTTTCAATTTAGAATTTGATTATTCCAATTTTCGTTGACAATTTATCTTTTTCAGTAAAAGTTAATTTATCTTGTTTGAAAACTTAACTCCTTTAGTTGAAGATTCTTTTTTTTAGTATAAAACTCTTATACTTGGTTTGGAATTGGTTTGTTGAACTAAAAATGTTACTGTTCCATTTTTGAGTGGAAAAGTGATCATGTTTTGGGTTTGAAATTCGACTATTTTGTTGAGACTTCGTTTTTTTTTTCTTGGAAAATTATTCATTTCGCTCGGAAATTAATCTTTATGCTCTAATATTCACCTCCATGGTTGAAAATTGAAGTGCCCCAGTTTAAATTTATCTTTTTATTCGAAACTTCATCTTCTTTATTGAAAAATGAACTATTTGGTTGAAAATCCATTTCTCTCTGTTATCGTAAATTGATTTTCTTGATTGCAAGTTTAACTGTCCCAATTTATGTAAAAAAGAATTATTTTTTATTGTTGAAAATTTGAGTATTCTTCTCAAAATTCATTTATTTTGCATTGTTTGATCTGTTGTGTTAAAGAATGTTCAGAATAAACGTCATGGATGAAAAAAAGTTTGGGTTTTTGCGACAAATATAAATATGTTACTTTTAGTTGACTAGGAAAATTGAAAAACTTGACCGAGAAGAACCGGGAAAAATCTTTTCATCAAAGTATTCAAGATTAAAGCTTCCAGTTTAAATTCCCCAATATGAAATATTTATTCAGAGCATTCGATTCTGAATCCCTCCAATTCGAAATTGAATATATCGATTAAACATAGGGATCAAATCCTAAGAATAAGGTACTTCAGGAACCATAGCTGGAAGAGATTTGTCTGTGAGGCTTGCAATCGAAATTCAACTGAAGTTCCAAGTTCTCAAACAGGCTATTTTTAATCTGCTCTTCATATTCTGGAAAAAGCCTAATTTGTATAAATGGTCCCTTCTCTCCAATCAATAGAAATTGAACATCCAACTAATTCTAATTTGTTTCAACAGATCTAAATCCGAGAGTTGCCGTGACCTTACTTCCTGGTCTTCCTGCCTACATTCTCTTTATGTGCATAAGACACACTGACTGTGTGAATGATGACGACAAAGTTAGATCCTTATTAACAGGCTATTTGAATGCCGTGAAAAAAGTGGTGAAAAAGCGAGAAGATTTCGATTCAAGTGTACTCTGGTTAAGCAATACCCTTCGATTGCTGCACAACATGAAGCAATATTCTGGCGACAAACCCTTCCAACTCGAAAATACACCTCGGCAAAACGAGCAGTGTCTGAGAAATTTCGATTTGAGTGAATACAGGGTAGTCTTAAGCAACGTTGCTCTCTGGACCTTCAATACTATCGTTAATAATCTGAAGGACCGAATACAAGCCTTAACTGTACCAGCTCTTTTGGAACATGAGGCCATTTCCGGCCTGGATTCGAACAAACCAGGACGTGGAAGATCTTCTTCAGTGGGAGAAGAACCAGAATCAACTCAGCAAAAGCTTGAGAAATTGTTGGACGAACTCAGTTCTGTGCACACGACTCTTCAATATCATGGCGTTGATCCTGAAATCATCGTGCAATTGTTTAAACAACTTTTCTACTTCATGTGCGCAAGTGCTCTAAACAATTTGCTCCTGAGGAATGAATTGTGCCATTGGACGAAGGGAATGCAAATCAGGTGAGGAAATAGTCCTTTTTCAAATTTTGTTTGAATTATTGCGAGATCTTTGCATTTAATAAAAGAATTAAATTTTTTTCCGAAAAATGTTAGATGTATGTATATAATATATTCCTTATTATCGGCAACCCAATGAGAAACCGGAAATTTACTTGACTCAACCTGGACTATTAAAAATTCTAGGAAAAAAATACGGAATATGACAGCTTTCTTTTTATGAATCAAAAAGAAATCTTATCATTTTATCGAAAGAATGTAACGTTCCATTTTAACAAAAACGTTTTGTAAATTTGTTGCTCTGTGAGATTTTTTTGGCTAACTCAAATTTGATGATCGAATTGATGATAGCCAAAACCTACAGAAAGAATTATCATTCATTTTTTCAAAAAAATGCTTATATCACGTTTTATTTGCTTTCTCCTCATTTATCTGACATGGGAGAGGGAATTTCAGAAAATAATTATAGTTTTCATTTTAGGGCAGGGAGTTTCAGAAAAGAACCTGGAACAGGGTATTTTTTACATGGAACGTGAACTTTTTAAACTAATTATAATTCGGATTTAGAAGAGAGGAATTGTAATTGAATCATAATTTTGAAATTTCCTCTCCCTAATTTTAAATAAAGAAAGTACTTCAAGAAGTGTTTAGAGTAGAAGTAGTATTCCAAAGGAGAAATATTTCTGAATTATGATAGATTGTTTATTAACATTGTTATTGCAACATTGTTGCAATACATTGTTGCATTGTTGCATAACATTGTTTATTGCAAATTCATTCCTTTTGAGTTAAAAAATCAACTACTTGTTTTGAATTTGAACTTGTTCGTTAAAAATCAAGATTTTTTTATTAACCGCTGGTTGGAATTGTAACCACTTTTTTAAAAATCATTTCACATTTTTTTGGTGAAAATCCAATCATTTAGTTGAAAATTGATTTTTGAATTTGAGAATGAAACTATTCCTCTGAGAATTTATTTTCTTCGTGGAAAATTTGTCTTATTTGGTAGAAAATTAATCTTTATGGTCGAAATTCACCTTTTTGCTTAAAATACTTCTATTCATTTGAAGATTCATCATTAACCTGGAAATTCATCAGTTTGTTAGGAAAACAATTCCTTCAACTGAAAATTTAACTGTTTCGCTTTTTGTGGAAAATTGATCGTTTCTAGTTCGGAATTCGACATTCCGGTGAAAATTTATCTTTTTTAATTGAAAGGTCAATTATTTCGTTGAAGCTTCACATATTTTGTTGAAAAATCGATTTCTTGATCGAAAACTATCTTTTTCTTCGGAAATTAATATTCTTCTTCAAAAACTCTCCTTCACGGTTAACAATTCAAATTATACAGTTGAACATTTTTCATTTTTTCGAACATTCATCGAATTGATATCCTTAATGTTTGGTTTAAAATTAATTTTTCAAGCCAAAAATGTCACTATTCCATTTTCGTTTGAAAATTTTTATTTTCATAATTTAAATTTCAACCATTTTGTTGAAAAATTATATTTTTTGGTAGAAAATTGTATTTTTTTGTGTTGAAAATTGATTTTTTGGCAAAAATTGAACTTTTGTAGTTAAATGATCATAATTCAGTTAAACATTCGTCATTCTGATTCAAGATGGAACTACTTCAGTTAAAAATTTAGAATTTCATTTTATTCTTCATTATTTTGTGTATAAATGTAATAATTTGTTTGACAGTTAGATTTTTTTTTGTTTGTTTGAAGACAGTTTTTTTTATTTGAAAGTTTTTTTTTTTTGTTATAAGTAATTTCTTTTATCTAAAAGTTTAACTTATTCCAATTAAAAATTCCATAGTTTCAGATAAAAATTGATTTGTTTAGTTAAACATCCATTTTTTTCAATTTAAAATTTGAGTAATCAAATTTTCATTCAATGATATTTTTCAGTAAAAGTTGATTCATTTGTTTACAAACTCAACTCCTTCAGTTAAAGATTCTTTTTTAGTATAAAACACTTATGCTTGGTTTAAAATTGTGTCTTTAAACTAAAAATGTGACTGTTCCATTTTTGGTTGAAAATAATTATTTTTCGACTTTGAAAGTCGACTATTATGTTAAAACATTATATTTCTTCTCAGAAAATGATTCTTTCAATATCGAAATTAGTCTTCTTGTTTGAGTGTTCCCCTTCATGGCTGGAGATTGAAGTGATCCAGTTAAATATTTATCTGTTTAGTTGAAAATTCATCTTCTTGTTTTGAAGTTTAACTGTTCTGGTTGAAGATTCATAATATTATTTGAAAATTTATCAGATTGGTTGGAAAATGGAACTATTTTGTTGGGAATCTGTTCTTTTTCTTTGTTATCGTAAGATGATTTTATTAATTTGAAGTTTAAGTGTTCCACTTCTGTAAAAAAGTGACATTTTTTTGTTGAAATTGGAGTTCTCTTTTCAAAATTGATATATTTTTCGATGTTTGATCTGTTGTGCTAAAGGATCTTTAGAATGGACGGCGCGAATAAAAATAAATGTTTGTTGACCAGGGAAAATTGAGAAACTTGACCGTGAAGAACCGGGAAATGACCAGGAATTGGGAATTGTCTGCCAAATTGCTACCCTGAGGAACTTTGCATTCAAAAGAAGAATTATATTTTTTTCTAATCAAGAAAGTTATGTTTTCGGACATTCTGCCAATTGAAACATATTTTATTCGAATGATAGTCCACGTAGTACAAGTGATTGGATTATCCTAAAATTGTTACAAAAACACTAATTTTGTGCAAATGTTCTTTTCAAGGTTTCTCTAAAATTTTTGTTTTTCAATGGTGTCAATTTTATTCTTAATGCTTCTGCTTCTTCTAATTCAAACAATCAGAGTCCTATTTTTCATTCTGGCTTTGGGTTTCACGCTTTTCCGAAGGCCGCAAGAAACTTGGGAAGAAGTTCAAGTTAACAGAATGGCGACAGTTTTCCGGATACTAGCACTTTTGAATATTTTTTCTCACCAGTTTTCAAATTTTCAAGTTGATCAGAATAGACAATTAAATTTTTGATTTCTTCCACATTTGAGAAATTGTCGATAATAATTATTCTTTGGTAAAACGAATTTTTTTATTCGACCAAAACTTCAGTCAACGGAAAGATAAAAAAATTCTATTATCCGAAAAATATAATTTTTGAAAATTTTCCACAAATAGAGTGGTGTTTCAAAAACGGTCTGAAATATCAAGGATTAAAGAAGGAACTAGTTTAAAAAATACTTTCAAAACAAATTTTAGCCCCATTTGGAAAAAAATTACTTGAAAAACAGCAAAAGGAACCTGTGCTTTAAATTCTTCGTTTTTTTGTTTATGAAATCGGGGAAAGTTTTCAATATCTTCAGTGGAGCGCTCAGCCCATACGTGAATAATACGTTCTTTTCTTCTTGTAATACGTTAATAGGAGAAAAACAGGGAAAAATCTTCAAAGGTTTCAAATGTGGAATTCCGCAATTCCGAATTTTGATTTCGAAATTTGTATTTTTCAATTTTCCAACTTCTAATTAATGAATGCTTTCATGTTTTGTGGAAGAATCTTCCTGTTTTTATAAACTTCCAAGTTATATTAATGTCAAGAAAACCTATTCAATCAAAAGAAAAATCGAAAACCTATCAAAATAAGAAAGAATCTAAGAATATAATTTTTGTTCAATTCTCCGAAGTCCTCCAATTTTTTCCTTCTGTTTCTTGAAACTGATTTTCTAATTTCCAACCTGATCTTATAATTTTTCCCTAAACTTCTAAAAAAATATTTTAATTCCTTCCATTTTTTTCAGATATAATCTAAGTCATTTGGAACAATGGGCGAGGGACAATCGACTTGTGGATGCTTCTGAGGCGCTACTACCGATCGTCCAAGCAGCTCAGTTGCTTCAAGCACGAAAAAGAGACGAAGATGTTGATTCTGTTTGCGACATGTGCAACAAACTAACTGCAAACCAGATAGTGAAAATATTAAATCTTTATACACCAGCCGATGAATTCGAAACTCGGGTGCCAGTCTCCTTCATAAAGAAGGTGCAACAAAAATTATTGGAAAGGAACGAAAACACTGAACAAGTAAGTTCCTTCATCCAAAATATTTCTTTCAAAAATCGTAATCAAGAATGGAATAAAACCGAATTATTAATAATAATCTAAAAGTGTACACGGCTCAATTCATGATTCTGTTATCATTTTCACTGTTTTTACAATTTTTTAATTCAAGCAAGTGTTTGAACTTTTGGTTTTTTGTGTAAAAAATCAGAATGAATTCAAAAATGAAATTATTTATTATATATTATTGAATTATTTGGAACTGGAATCGTTCATAATTTAACATTTTTTAATCAAAGCATGTATTGAAAACATTGAAAATGTTTTGTTCAATTTCTAAACTTTTCAAAATTTTATCGTTTGAAAATAATTTTTTGTTTACAGTTGAAAATATCATTGAATCTAATGCTCAGTTGAAAAATTAATTAATTTAATTCTACAATTCGGTGAAAATTTGTCTTTTTATATTGAAAATTCAGTTATTTTGTTGAAACTTTACATATTTTGTTCAAAAGTTGGCTTTTTTCTTGTAGAAAATTATCTTTCCCTCTGGAAGTTAATATTCTTCCTCAGAAATTCCCTTTACGGTTAACAGTCCAAGTTATACATCAGTTAAACATTTTTCATTTTAGTCGAACATTAATCTAGTAAAAACTCTTATTTTTGGTTGATAATTATTTCTTCAAGCCAAAAATGTTACTATTCCATTTTTTGTTTGACAATTTCTATTTTTATAGTTCAAATTTCAACCGTTTTGTTGAAAAATTATACTTTTTGGTAGAAAATTAATTTGTTGGCAAAAATTGAACTATTCTAGTTAAATAATCATCATTTCAGTTAAAAATGAGTCTTCCTGCTTTAAAACTCAACTGCTTTAGTTAAATATTTACAATTTCATTTCATTCTTCATTATTTTTTGTAAAAATGTAGTCATTTGTTCAACACTTAGTTTTTTTTGTTTGTTGAAAGTTAGTTTTTTTTTTTGCAAAAGGTAATTTTTTTGACTGAATATTTTACTTATTCCTATTGGAAATTCCATAGTTTCAGTTGAAAATTAATTTGTTTAGTTGAAGATCCATTTTTTTCATTTTAAAATTTGAGTATTGAGTAAATTTTCTCTCCCAATTCAAAATTTGCTACGAATTTGATAATCGATCTTCTTATCTTAATTTTAAAAGAGAAACGTAATTCAAGCAGCTTTTAAAGTAGTAATTAGAAATAGTATCTCAAAGAATAAATATTAATGAATTATGATAAAAAAGTTGTCAACATTATTCACTGCAAATTCTTCCTTGTTAGTTAAAAATCAACTATCTATTTAAACGTTTAGCTCTTTTACAGTTTAAAATCCATCTCTGGTGGAAAATGTTACTACTTTGTTAAGAATAAATTCTTATTTTCTTTTGTGGAAATTCAAGTATTTAGTTAAACATCGATTTTTAAATTTGAAAATGAAACTATTTCCTTGAGAATTCATGTAAATTTAATTTTACCTAAAAATCAATCAGTTTGGTTGAAAATTAATTTCTTCAATTGAAAATTCAACAATCTCGAAAGAAATTTTTCTTTTTGAATCAAAAATTAATTTATTTCATTGAAAATTTACGTATTTAGTTAAACATCGATTTTTGAATTTGGAAATTAAACTATTTCCTTAAGAATTCGTGTAATTTTTATTTTACCTAAAAATTTATCAGTTTGGTTGAAAATTCATTTCTTCAACTGAAAATTCATCAATTTCGAAGGAAGTTTTTCTTTTTGAATCAAAAAATAATTTATTTCATCAAAAATTCGCGTATTTTGTTGAAAAATCGATTTTTAGGTAGAAATTAATTTATTTTTCTTCGAGAGTCAATTTTCTTTTTCAACGATTTTTCTTCAAGGATAATAATAATTTCTTTCCTCGAAAATTCATCTATTTGGAAACTCTAATGGTTGGTTTAAAATGAATTTATAGAGCCAAAAATGTTAACATTCCATTTCTGGTTGGATAGGATTATTTTTATTGTTCAAAACTCAACCATTTTATTGAAAAATTGTGGTTTTTTGTCAAAAAAAATTTTTCTCAAAAATTCAACCATTCTTTTTGAAGGTTCATCATTTCAGATGGAAATTCGTATTTCTGGTTTAAAATTCAAGAACTGCAGTTAAATCTTTACTATTTTATTCGGAAATTCATCATTTTGTTCAAAAATGTAACGACTTGTTTGAAAGTTTTTTTTTTTACTGAAAATTGATCTTATGGGAATCAGAAATTCCCTAGTTGAAGTTGAAAATTCATTTGTTTAGTTAAACGTTTAGTTTTCGATTAATCTTTTTCAGTCAAAATTAATTTACCTTATTAAAGCTCAACTCCTTCAGTTGGAGATTCTTCGTTGTAGTACAAAACTCTTTTGCTTGGTTTGAAATTGTTTTTTTGAACTAAAAATGTTACTGTTCCATTTTTCGTTGCAGATAATCTTTTTTTTGTTCTCTGGAAAACAGTCTTGTTTTAAAATTCACCTTCATGGTTGAAAATCCAAGTGCTCCAGTTAAATATTTATCTTTTTATTTGAATATTCATCTTCTTCATTGAGGAATGCACTAGTAGTTATAAATTCGTTTTTTTTTTGTTATCATGAATTGATTTTTCTTAATTTTTGTGATAATTGTGATAAATTCCTAATAATTGTGAGTTCAACTGTTCCAATTTTTGTTAAAAAAATGATTTTTTTTATTGTCAATTTCAGTATTTTTTCTCAAAATTGATTTCTTTTGTAATGTTTGATCTGTTGTGTTGAAGAATGTTTAGAATGAACCTCATGAATAAAAATGAATGTTTGTGTTTTGCGAGAAATATAAATATGTTACTTCTAGTTGACCAAACTTGATAATCTTCTACATCAAACGCTTCAAACTCAATGCCCCTCTTGCTTTATATTTTTATACGATAATACGAATTAATAACTAAACATTTATTTTCAGCTGTTGATGGACCTGAGATTTTCGTACCCAGTGAGGTTCCCCTTCAATCCTTCGAACATCCGATTAGAAGACATCGAAGTACCGGAAGTTCTCCATCTAACGATGCTTAAAAAAGTTTAAGAGTATTTCGCATTCACAGCTGACGATGATAAAATTGAATCAACCATTGAGGATCTCACAATCTGGATTGGGAGAAAAGATTTAAGGATCTCGTCAGTCAAATTCGAATTATAGACTTATTATTCATTTTTAGAGAGATCGAGGAAATGCCTATTTTACAAAAATAATTCGTTCCTCATTTGCAAATTCATTTTTATCTTCAGAAGGCATTACTTCCATTTCTTTAAGAGAAACGAAATCGAATAATTGTACCAATACAGTAGATGAGAGTTGAGACACTTAATGAACTGCCGTTTTATATACACATCGCTTCCTTTTTTTCACGCAAGTTGTGTATTTTAGATGGTTTATTGTGTACCTCAAATTCCTTGCATAATTTAGAAAGCGTTCGAAAATATCGCGCATTTCGTGAAATTTTGCAAATAGAGCCTACTTCCAATTGTAAGTCAAATTATCATATGTGGATGGGAAAATATATTTAAGGACGAGTTCTGAAAAAGAAGTAAAGCATCATAGGCTGTTGTTGGGAGGAAAGTGTTGATGTCAAAATAGAAGTATTAATTTATCCCTTGTATAAAAAAAGACAAACATCAAGATGCATAATATCCTTTTACGGAACGATTTTGTTTCCCATGTAAGAAAGTCTGCGATTTACTGAATCAAGTACTAATTTATCCTCGAATTTATTTCGAACAGTAATTTTCCTTCGCATCATCGATTCAGTGGGAAGCTTTATTATTGAGAAAGTATATTTATCTATATTGTAATTAAAGTGTGTAAAAAGAGAAAATCGAGAGTTACTATAACGTTATGTTGGACTAGATTGTATATTTTGTGATACGAGGGGATTGTTGAGTACTGGGGGGCCTCTTGGCCTTCGGAGAGAGGAAGTTATATTATAGATATATAAATTATATTATTGTTAATCTATCGTTTACGCTACGTTTCGTGCCATTTTACGATTGTATTTAAACTTTTTTACGTTGTTCAATCAACTAGTAACTCCGTGCTTCGTAAATGCATCTCACCATTAGTTATAAAGAACAGTTCCACTCCTTCCATGTAGTTCAAACGGTATTATAAGTGATTTATATTATTACGCGCTTGACTCGATGTAACAAAATTGATTTGTTCCTGGAAATAAAGTAAATTATCGTTGACACTTTGTCCTTGTGCAGATTATTTTTTAATTGTTCTATTTTTTGAATTTGGAATGTAAAACACACAATTATAAAAGCGTCAATAGAAAAAGGCACAGAAAAAATTTGCGTGGTTGAATCAACTATTCGTGGTTAGTCAAAATTGTATGGTTTTTTCAACTAGGAATTGTTCAAATGTTTAATTTCACAAAAATTTAAGTCGATACTACTACGAAAATCGTAGAATCGACTACATTCGATCAAATTATCTGCAGTTATTAATGGACTAACAGTGATAATCTACAAATTTATCAATTTTTATTAATGCATCGATTCATTAAACCATATTTATTCACTCACTTACTTTGATCACAGTAGTTTCGAAATCTTAATTTGAGAATTTTTAAGTTCTAAACGAATTCCGGAATTGTTTCATTTTTAGCGCTCGGAAGTTCAATTTATTCGTAGAATTCTATTGAGAAATCATTTAATTTCAAACTTTTCCAAAATTATCAAACTTTCAAGGTAACTTTACTTGTAACTCTTCCCTTCCAAACCCTGGAAATGATAACGAATTTGTTTTATACTCAAATCTTATTATCACTATGAGAAGATATAAGCTTTAAGGGAAAATCAAATTTCGTGGATTCTATTGAGTCTTTACGTTTCGAGATCCCCTGAATTTGAAAAAAAAAGGTTTTACGATGGGTACTGTTTGTGTGTTGTCCGGATATCTGAAAAGCATTTTGCAAATTAGTTGCTCTTTGAGATTTTTTCAGTGAAGTACTTGGAACAGGGAATTTTTTCCATGGAACGTGAACTTTTTAAACTAATTATAATCCGGATTTAGAAGAGAGGAATTTTGAAAAATCGTTTCATCCAATTCAAAAATTCGTCATAATTTTGAAGTTCTCTTTTCTTTATTTTATATAAAGAAAGTACTTCGAGCGGTCTTTAGAGTAGAAGTAGTATTCCGAAGAAAAAATATTTCTGAATTATGATAGAAAGCTTTTTTACATTGTTAATTAAAAATTCATACTTTTTGGGTTAAAAAAATCAACTACTTGTTTGAAATTTAAACTTTTTCGTTGAATGTCAAATTTCCTATGTTAAAGTTTCATGATATCGATTCAAAATTTATCTCTGGTTGATTTTTGAATTTGGAAATTAAACTATTTCTTTGAGAATCTACTTCGGGGAAAATTTGACTTTTTTGTAGAAAATTAATCTTTATGGTAAAATTCATCAATTTGGTTAAAAATCAAGCACTTCAACTGAAAATTTAACTGTTTCATTTTTAGTGGAAAATATCAATTTTTAACATTCGCCATTTCGGTGAAAATTTGCTTTCTGAATTTTCGTTGAAACTTCACATATTTTGTTGAAAAATTGATTTTTTGTAGAAAATCATCTTTTTCTTCGGAAGGTAATATTCTTCTTCAAAATTCTTCTTTACGGTTAGCAATTCAAGTTATACAGCCAAACATTTTTCATTTTAGTCGAACATTCATCTAGTTGAAAACTCTTATGTTTGGTTTAAAATTAATTTTTCAAGCTAAAAATGTCACTGTTCCATTTTTGTTTGAAAATTTTTATTTTTATGGTTCGGATTTCAACTATTCTGTTGAAAAACTGTATTTTTTGGTTGAAAATTAATTTTTTGTCATAAATTGAACTATTCTAGTTAAATGTTCGTCATTTCAGTTAAAAATTCGTCTTTCTGGTTTAAAACTCAACCAATTTAGTTAAACAGTTTCAACTTATTTCAAGTCAAGATTCCATAGTTTCAGTTAAAAATCTATTTGTTTGGTTAAACTTACATTTTTTTTTTCAATTTAAAATTTGATTAATCAGACTTTCGTTCATAATT